>SNQJ01S0030257.1:97254-114084 GCA_010110895.2 Picea sitchensis | reverse complement strand
CATTAAAAATATATATATTTGTGAAGATTTTCTCTTTTCTCTTTATTTATTTTTTAATGTAAATTTAAGAAAAATAAAAGTAGTAAATAAATTCTCAAGTGATCGATTAGGATTCAATTTTGGGTTTTTATTTGTGTAGGGAGTTGTTGTCAAGGCCACAGTTTAAATTAGGTCACAATTAGCTGTAATTTTAACATTTAGAAAAAAAAAATTGCTTTAAGTAGCGTCATGTTTTTATTTAGGTGTTGATTTTAAGGTTTTCTAAGCAACTATTTTATGTTTTAAGGCCATGTTTGAAAAAAGTTATAATTTTGACCTGGTCAAAAAAATTGGTGCTATCGGTAGCACCACGTTTTGATTTGGGGGTTGATTTTAGAGTTTGTTTTAGCAACCATTTTATCCTTTAAGCCCATGCTGGAAACAAGTTGTAATTTTAACCTGGTTACAAAAAGTGGTGCTACCGGTAGTACCACTTTTTGATTTGGAGGTTGATTTTAAAGTTTTTTTGAGAAGCCATTTGATCATTTAAGACCATGCTCGAAAAAAGTTGTAATTTTGACCCGGTTACAAAAAATGATGCTACTAGTAGCACCACTTTTTGATTTGGGGGTTGATTTTCATGTTTTTTATGCAAAAATATGGGGTTTAAGGGCTAAAGTTCTCATTTTGAGGTCACAGTTCTCATTAAGTTGGTAACTATGTTATTCAACAAGATCTCAATGCGCGATAAACAAGGTGGTTATATTTTCGAATTGAGTTTGATTTCGAGGTGTGACACATCAAAGGAAAAGAGAATAAGGTAGCAGATGCACTAATTCGAAGGACTAATGAATTATATGAAGTCATTACCAACAAAACAAAAAGTGATATTGAGGACATAATTAAATCTACAAGTAAAAGTGATGCATAATACATCAAAACAACAGATCAATTGCAGAAAATGAATAGAATTTGAATAATACATATTTCAGTATCGACAAGAATGGACTATTAAGGTTCAAAAATAGATTTTAAATACCAAATTCTATTGATTTGAAGTTGATAATCCTGAATGAGCTACATAAAAATCCCTATTCTGGTCATCCAGGATATCATAAAATGAACATCCCTAAGAAAACAATTTTATTTTCCTAATATGAAGTTTGACACAACTGAATATCTATCTAAATGCTTAGATTGTCAACAGGTAAAAGCTAAACATCAAAACAGTTCTATTACAACATTTACCTATACCAGAATGGAAATGGGAAATTATTTCAATGGACTTCATTACAGGTTTTCCTAAGACACAAAGACAAAATGATTCAATCATGGTAGTAATTGATAACTTGAGTAAGTCCGCACACTTCATACCTATGAAATCTACTTACAAAACAATTAACATTGCTGAAATTTTTATGAAAGAGATATTTAGACTACATGGGGTTCCCAAAATGGTGATTTTAGATAGAGATGTTGAATTTACCTCAATTTTTTAGAAAAAGTTGTTTGTAGGTCTGGGAACTAAGTTGAATTTTAGTACAAGTTATTATCCGCAAACTGATAGATAAACATAAGGTACAAATCATACTATCGAAGATATGTTACGAATGTATGTAAGAACAAAACCAACTAAGTGGGAAGAATATCTACACTTAGTAGAATTCACATACAACAACAGTTATCAAGTGTCAGCAAAAATGAGTCCCTTCGAAATTTTATATGACAGGAAATGCACAAATCCGATTAGTTGGGATAATCCAGTTGACAAAATGATGGTTGGACCAGGAATGCTCCAAGAAATGGAACGAATGGTAAAAAATATATAGCAGAATTTAAAGGTTGCACAAGATCGACAGAAAATCTATGTTGATCATAAAAGACAACATCACAAATTTAATGGTGGAGAACATGTATACCTTAAATTCAAAGAAATAAGGAGCTCATTAAAACTAGGAAATTGCTCCAAGTTGGGACCAAGTTTTTGTGGTCCATTCGAAGTCCTAACTCGAATCAGACCAGTGGCGTACCAACTAGCACTCCCTGCAAATTTAAAAGTACACAATGTTTTCATGTTTCATTATTAAAAAGATATATCCATGATCCTACTCACATCATTGATTGGAACATGTTGCAAGTGGAACTAGAAGGCGAGTTCCAAGCAAAACCTCTATGAATTCTGAAGAGGAAAGAAACAGTACTTTGGAACATATCCATCGCCCAGGTAAAAGTGCAATGGAATCACTTTATCCCTGAGGAGGCTACTTGGTAGATGGAAGATGAAATGATGAAATATTATCCAACTCTGTTCTAAGTGATGAATTGAGGTAAATACTAACACTAAGGACAATGTTATACTTAAGGGGGAGAGGATGTGACATCCTCAAGAATTAAAACATTTTATGTTTTATGTTAATTCTTTGAAAAATAAATTTCCATTTATGGAAAATCGTATTTGATATTATTAAGACATGTAATGGCTACTTTTGTGATTTTTGAGAAAGCATTTGACTTTCCCACTATTCTCTTTGATGGACATATATATGAGACATAAATTTTTGATATATTTAATGCTAGAAACAAGTGGAAAAATTAGGTTAAAAATAGTTGAATATGACTCCATGACTAGGGAACGTGTTTGAGTTAACTCAAAGATGATTTTTACAAGTGTCAAAAGTGGATTTTTGTCACTGACAACCCCTAAAAATAGGATATTTGTAAAGATGTGAATTTCCAAGGGGGGACATAGATTGAATAAAAGTCCTAGGAAAATAAAATATATATATACAACATATGTTGGAGGTAGGACGTTGCTTAGTATGTTGTGGATAAATGTATTTGTTGTGTGATCACTTATGTGTGAGGAAAATGATTATTTTATGAACTATACAAAGGTTTTGTGGCTAAGGAGTGGAGCTCAGTTTTCCCTTATGGAGTCATGGTCAGGCTAGGGGGTGATCAGGAAAATTAATCTTGGTTGTTCTGCATCTACGGTTTGGTGGAACATGGGTGTTATATTTGTTTCCATCTTGATTGTTACATATATGTATTTTATTTAACCAACTCATACTCATGTTGGACTATTGATGTGTATGTTAGCTACATAACTAGATTTATATAGATGCATGTATACTATAGAAGTTAAATAGTTAATTTCAATATTCATGAATCTCATAAATATGAAATTATGCATTTTATTTATAAATTGTGAGAGAGGGAATTTGAATATGCTCTGTATAACTCCATGAAATTCAGACTCTGGAAATTTTTGTGCAATTTTAGTATAGTCCCTAAATACCTTACAACCATTGAATATCTGGAAACTTATGCATTAAAAGAAGAAATTAATATATTGTTAATCCTATAGAAAGGCATAAAATTAGTTATATTGAATAAATATGAATATCTAAAGTATGTTGGATTACTGAGAGGGTGGGTGAATCAATAATAGATCAATTTAATCATTTTTAACCATATAATCCAAGTGTTATATCAATGTAGAATTATCATTAAATAACTGCAGAGTAAATAAGCAATGAACAAATGAACAATCATACACATACATAGTACACCAGTGTTTTACGTGGAAACCCAAAGTGGGAGAAAACCACATAATTTTTTTTCTTATATGTCTTGAAGAATTACATTCACTGGAAGCACCAACTTACTTTGTTTTCTAGCTGCAACTGGAAGGAGGCTCCAACCCCCTAGTTTCTCAGGCTATAGCCTGAGGGAAGCTCCAACTCCCCAATTCTCTGGATACAACTAGAAGGAGGCTACAACCCCCTATGTTCTCTGGCTACAACCACCTATCCTTGCCCCATCCAACCACCCTGACGTAGAAGTAGAATCATGGAACCACTGTCACACTATCACTGTGAGATATACAGTTGTAAACATGTACCAATCAACCTGCACCAAAAAACCTATAACAATAACCTGAACTGTGCATCAACCTGTACCTCGACCTGTAATCAACCTATACCATAAACAAGTGCATCAACCTTGCACTAACCTATACCAAACAACTCGTAGTCAATCTGTACCATAAAAAAGTGCATTAACCATGCACCAACCTGTACCTCAACCTGTACCATGAACAAGTGCATCAACCATGTACCCGACCTGTAAAAATAACATGTCACAACAACCTGTCCAAACAACCTATCACAACCACCTGTCTCATCAATCTTATCAACCAAATCAGATCTACTCACCAAGATCAATCACCAAGACAACTCTCAAAGATGTGCATCAACCAAGCATAACACAACAAATCATAATCATCACCGATATTAGTATGTTCTTCTAATAATATACCAATACAAGTATGCTACATCATACATAAACCATGTGTCAACAATACTACTAAAAATTGCCTCCAACCATATACCAAGTATGTACCAATCATCAACAACCCTAACTTGAAATAATCATAACTATGTACCTGTAATGAATAAAGATATAAAAATAGTACACAATCGTATTCAATGTGTTTTATGCAATTCCTCGAGGTGTCACTACTTGGAACCTCTTAGAAAATGATTTATAGAAAAAATGACACACCTTATTGAATTCTGGCTTATTCTAGAGAGCAAACTTGTAGAGCGTGCCCCACACAAAATATTTGTTGTATGGATATGAAAATTTTACAAAGAATACTATAAAATGTACTCTAACCAACACTTTTGTTCTTACTTAATTTGGATTTGTTATGAATAAGTTATGACTTTTTTACCCGAAACACCTGTTTTAGACTAGTTTCAAGACTAGCCACAAACCCTATTTTCCACGGAGTGTAACTCCAAAACTAGAGCGATCCACAAGATGAACTTTTTACCATAGCCACTTCGATATGCTTTCTCAATGGCCTATCAATTTCATGGTCTTAATCATTATAGAAAAAAAAAAATATTGTGAAAATGGTGAGATGACCTGTAAATAACATACCTTAGAAAGCATCATCAAAATAATTTATCCTCCCTTGAATTTTGGCCTTCTTTACCTCACCTTCTCTCTAAAATTCAGCTTATATATCATTTGGTTACCTCAATCACCTGTATATATTCAATATTCTCAAGTGTGATCTTAAATGAGAGAGCCTTGCCTCTTATTTATACTTTCATGTAGCTTCCTCAAGGGGTTACCTTTTAACCATCTTAACCCACTTTCCTTATTTTAGGGTTAACCAACTTTTAACCACTGGTCCAATTAGTAATTTATCCATTAAATTTGTTATTTAAATAATTTATTTTTTTATCGAATTTGACTTATAGTACACTCATCACTTCACTTTACCTGAAGGGGTTAGCTTCTAACCATCGTAAACCACTTTCCTTATTTTAGGGCTAACCCACTTCTAACCACTTGCCAACTTAGTAATTTCTCCATTAACTTTATTATTTAAATAATTTATTTTGTATTCACTTTGAATTATAGTACACTCATCAGTTTACTTTATTATTTAACTTCTAAAAATATTCTCTAGATCGTACACCTCAGTCACAGAGGTGTACGATCTAGAGAATGTCTCAGGAAGCTGCAAACATCAACACTCCCCCTAAGCGAGGGAGGCATTCTTTGCCACGCCAAGTCTGTCACAGAAGTACTTAAACTTCATCCTGGTTTGGTAAGAACATCAACAACCTTCTCATCTGTAGGAAGGTACTGCACCAATACTTCCTTCCTCTGCACCATGTCTCGGATGAAATGGTACTTGATCTCAATGTGGTTCAATTTGTCATGAAACACTGGATTATCAGAGATCTTCACACAAATTTGGTTACCATAATGAATAATGGGGGAATCCAGCACATGTTCGGATAGATCTGTAAGGAGCTTGTGAAGCCACACTGCTTCAAGGATTGTCATACTTAATGCAATGTATTATGCTTCTATTGTGCTCAACACCACAGAAGTTCATTTCCTGCTACACCAGGAAACCATAAAAGATTCCAAAGTAAAGCAACGCTTGAAGGTTCTCTTTCTGTCCACTGTGCTCCCTGCCCAATCAGAGTCAATATATTCCCACCATATCATATCAATACTAGAAGTATATCTCAAACCATGTCGAACTGTGCCTCGCAAGTATCTCAACACATGTTTCACAACAATCTAGTGTGTTTATCTCAGCTGACTTATAAACTGGCTAAGTGCACTCACTTCATATCAAATATTTGGTCTGGTGTTAACCAGATACATCAGTTATCCAACCAGCTGTCTGTACAGAGTCAGATCAATTTCGTCAAAAATCGAAAGAAGACACACTTAGTTTCTTTAGATTCGTCATCATTGGTATACACATGGGCTTGAAGTTCAGTATCTCAAACTTCTTCAATATATCAACTGTGTACTTCCCCTAATTTGGGAAGATCTCATCAGTTCTCTGCCACACTACTAGTCCCAAGAAGTAGTGAATCATACCAAGGTCCTTCATCTTGAACTCAGAGGCCAACAGATACTTTCATTCAATAATAAATCTCTATGTACCTATGAGGAATAAATCATCAACGTAGAGGACCAAAATCAAGGTCTCACCATTAACAATTTTGTAGTACAGGGTGGGATCAACAACACTTTTGTTGAAGCCCAAATTCATCAGGTGTCCATCAATCCTTGCATGCCTAGCTCGAGGTTCCTTCTTGAGTCCATATAGGGCCTTCTTCAACCTGCACACATGAGACTCCTTCTCATGTATTATGAAACCATCTAGTTGCTCAATGTATACTTCTTCCTCAATATCTCCATTGAGAAAAGTTCTCTTCACATCCATCTAATGTAGTCTCCAACCCATGGATGTTGCAAGAGAAATAACCATCTAGATAGAAGTGTGTCGAGCAACAAGAGAAAATGTCTCATCATAATCTATTCCCTCCACATGAGAGAATCCTCTAGCAACGAATAATGTTTTGTGCTTTTCGATGCTCCCGTCAGATGTTTGTTTGATCTTATAGATCCATTTGGAAGTCACTACAAACTTCCTCTCAAGTCTCAGAACAATATCCCACACATCATTCTTCATGATGGACTGATACTCCTCCATCGTTACATCTCTCCATACTAGATGGCTAGTTGCCTCCTCATAACATGAAGACTCAAAATGAATGATGTGGCTCATAGCTATGGAATAGCACGAATATCTTTGAGGTCTCTTGCTCACTCGAAAGGTAACATGAGGATTTGCATATCTTTTTTCCTCCTGCAGAGTCTGACGAGCCCATGTAGGTCTTTTCTGACCTATTGCAATATCTCTAGGAACATTAACTAGAGGTACAGGATCAATGGGATCAATAGGCTCAATTGTCTCCCTCTGAACTATTGGAGCGTGAGGGGAGAAAGGTACCATCTCTTCATGTCTCTCACTTTCAATATCCATATGAGATTCTCTATATCTCCTGAAGGATACCTCCTCTCAAGGGTAACATCACCTCAATCTATCTCTGACTAGGGATGTAGATTCGGTATGCGTTCGAAGACTCATTGTACCCCACAAATGTACACTTTATGACTGAAGGGTCTAGCTTGGTCCTTTTTTCCTTGGGTACATGAATGTTTATTGGACACCCAAATATCCTAAAGTGTCCAACCGAAGGCTTCACTCATGAAATGTGTCCATACTAGACATCTCGCAGTTCCCTCGTGGAACACATGTCTAAGACATATCAAGGTTCCCTCATGGAACCAATGTCTCAAAAGACATATCGAGGTTTCCTCATGAAACCAATGTCTTGGCTCCTTCATCTAACCATCTAAGGCATGTCAGGATGAAGTCTGCATTCCCCCTTACTATTCCACACAAGACGCTATGGGGAGAATGTCTCGTTATGCTACCTCAAACATCAACACTCCCTCTGGAGCTGGAGGTGACTCCTCCTCTGTCTCTTTTCTCTCTGATACTTGAAGGTAGCTCTTCCTCCTTCTCTGTAGGTAACTCAATATATGCTCCTTATTTCAAAGAGAACCCTCTTCCCATGAACCTTGCATTGTACTTTTTAATAAAGTCTCGTGCCTCAACGAGGCCAAGAAGGTCAACCATACATTCATAGTTCTTTGAATTTGGTGTAATTACATAATTCGTAATCATGCAATCAAAGTATTGTCATCCCTTTTTCATAAGCCATGCATGGCATATCCATGTATTCCATATCCGACCATCATAGCACTCCATAAAACCACATCTCTTTGGGAGATTTTGTCAAACACACTGCATGCAATTTTTATAATCCCACATTTTGCATACATGTCCACTAGTGCATTTCTCACAAATACATCATACGCATATCCAATTTTGATGGCGTTTACATGGATCTGCATACCCTCTAATCATGGTTGTCCAGGAGACAACGTTCGAATCAGCCATCTTCTCAAATATACTTGTATATCCAAATATCTTACAATGACACACATTGGTTGTAGGTTGAGAAATTGTAATCTGCATCGACATGAGATACCCTGGATAACCATGCAATAGAAATTCCCATTACATCTTCCATGTATGCAATTGTAGATGTATATGAATAACTCATCTTTCATTTTCAGAAAGCCAAGATGGGCTAGGAAACCGTGAAGGAGTCGTAACAACGACCTCCTGTGGAGTTCGTTTGAACATTTCAGCGTCTGGAGAAACAACTCCAATTGCTTGAATTGAATCTGTGGTACTCTCGATGACTATGTGCATACTGTTGTTTGGTTCACTTGCTCGAGCAACTACAGAGCCTTCCGGATTCTTGTTTCCACTATGGAGAATCAGGCAATGTCTACACATAGGGTAGGATGAATGCCAGACAAGCCATTTATCAATGCATTCCACGTGGAAGTCATGATTGCACCTTGGTAGAACCCTAATCTTTTCTCCTTCCACAAATTCATCCTAGCAGATCAGACAATCAGTGGGAACGGGCCGTGGCTTTGAGGTAGCAGTGTAAACTGTAGTGGGCAGTGCTTTCATGGCCGCCTTCTTCAATCCAGTGTTGGCCACCCGTTCGGATGAGTCAAGCACTATGTACCCCCTACAACGTAGCAAACATCTGAGAAACCAGTAGAGAGCGATCACGAAGATGAGAAGATAGAGAAACGCCACGATGGCGAAAATGACTAGTCGATCGGGGTCAAAAGTGGCCTCGTTAACGTAAGAGGTGCAAGGCTAGAACTTAATAACTTCCTGCCAATTGACAACGGAAATTCTAGAATTCTCTGCAAGTCACTCATTTTTCTCAAATCCATAAAACATCACGAATGAATGAATTGAAGCAGTCCCATTTGGAAATAAAATGATGGACTCACATGCCGAACAACTTCTTCAATGTTTTTATTTTTATTTTTATTTATTATAGTACAATTGTTGACTATTGTTGTTTTCCTAGGCCCTCCAGTGAGGGAGTAAGGCCCAGTCCTGCCCATTTTGTTTTTCATATGAGATGATATCAATATTCGATGTATTATTACAATGATAAGTGTTTCATATATAGGGAACATAAGGTGACCATCCATGAAAGGATGTGTCCCTTGAATAATCAATAACTATTTATTATTATCATTTACTTATTATATATACTATATTTAATAATCAATAATAATTATATTATTAATTATTATCTTTAGAGGTATATTGTAATTGTATGCTAGAATGTCTTCGATGTTGTCCAGGACATCAACACAAAAATTACTCGTATATAGTACATTGCAAATATTGGTACTATGGCATACAAATTGGGTTGCGTCTTCACGATTACAACCACGGTTTCCATGTTTCATGCTTAAAGAAGGTTATGGCGACAAGATCCCGGTTCAAACTATATTGCGAGGAGAAATTGGCGAGGAAGGAAAAATCATATTGGAGCTGAAGCCATCAATGACACAGGAATTCTCTAGGAATAGATCCATTCGGAGTATCTCATTAAATGGAAACTACCGGCTAAATATTCCTCGAGAAGATGTGTCTTTTATATAGAAGCATTCATAGTTACTCAAGCATTCTGGACAACACTTGTCTCAAGGGAGGCATGTTAAGACAACACTTGTCTCAAGGGGAGGGGCATGTTAAGCCCTAATATTGGCTCATTACCCCTTAATAGGGGCATATTATATTAGTAATGTTATTTTATTTATGTCGGCTTTAGGCCATTAGTTGTAATTATACCTCATAGTCTCCTATATATAACAAGGAGACATTTTCATATTGAATCATCTTGTACTTGAACATTTAACTGGGGTAAAAGGAGGTTGCCCCCTCGAAGAGGATTATTATCTGGAATCATCTCTTTTTCAAGGCATTGAGTACCTTTTCTGAGGTTTTTCTATGCTATATTGATATTTGGTTCTTAATAGGAAATCAAGGCCAATGTGCCACTCTGGCGATGATACCAAGGAAAGGTTGAATTAGCATGATGATGATCCCAATGTTGCATGGTGATGATCCCAATGCAACATCTAAACTCAACTCAACAAGTCAAACTGAAGTGTCAACTAAAAGAGAATATTCTCCAGGTGTAATATTCTCCCCTAAAATATAGGATACTGGATAATGACTAATTATGAATAATAAACAAGGAATAACCTTAGGAAAAATAAATCCTAGGTGTGTGTGAAGTAACTCCAACAATATTCCAGTGGGACCACGAACATCCCTGTGATGTCCACATTCCCTTATTTTAGCACGATTAGACCGACATTGTCTATGTCCTTTTCTACAGGTCCCTTGATCTGGGTGACATCTATCGTGTCTTGTTTTCCATATGTTACTATTCCTAGCATTCCTATTCCCATCCATTTCATTCCAATGCCCACTTATGGATATTTTTAGGGTGGGGGTTTGGGCCTTGGTTTTAGTATGGGGGGTGGGATTCCTTCCACCCGCACCATTCCTATGAGGGGCTTGACAGCATCAGGTGTTGGTGTACATTTTGGATGGAACTTTTCTAGTGTTTTGGGGGTTTTCCCTAGTTCATTTGGGGGTAGTAATGTGTTTGAAGGTTTTAACTTCCCATTGGTTAGCACACCTTTCCCTAAGGTCACATCCCTCATTTTTTCACTTGGGGAGGCTTTCCCTTCATCAGTACCTCTGGTTCTAGGGTGTTCTTCCCTAGGAATTATTTAAAGAATATTTTCTATTAGGGTCTACACCCACCCCTGGGGGAAACCCCCTTAGGGGCATGTTTATTTCAAGGACTAGTCATTCCCTTATAAGTGCCACCATCCCTAGGGGCACCCCGTATTCAAAAAAATCTCAGCCCTCTAACAACATGAACATAGAGGGACCACAAGGTTCATGTAGGATAGAAAAGACTTCATCTACCTCACAATATTCATTTTCTCATATGCCATTTCCTTTCCTCGTGACGTTAGAATTACCACTTGACGAGCAGAAGAGGATGAAGACCTTAGATAGAGGATCTGAGATGTTGGAGAAAACCATAATTTTGATGTCCCATCCCTTAAAAAGATACTTAATGGGTTGGGTGTGTTACAAATTGGTATCAGAGCATGGAAACAACACTTGGCCTGCTTTGGCTCACGAAAGAGTCAAGTGATTTTATTTCTTAGAAAACTTTAAGGGAGAGGGCATACTACCCTACCCTATCTAGTAGAGCATGATTCAAATACAGGACTGGATGGGCTGGAGAACAATCATAAGAATAGTTTACCAAGGCTAAAATGAGCTTGTTGAGAGTATCACTATCATACAGAAGTTATCTGCATAAGTTCATTGAAGGATGCAGATTAAAATTCAATTGATATTTTACCCAATTAGATTGAATCATGCTAGTTTGTGGCAAAGGGAGCCCATAATTTCTTTTGGTAAATGATAGCCAATCCTATAGGAGTGGGATTACGTTGATGGGAACTCATAGCAAGACTTGGATGTTAATGGATTGAAAGGATCCGTAGCAGTAATAATTACTTCTTTAATAAACGATTAAACCTTGTATATGTGTATGATTCCTCACGATCAAAGGATTGATGGAAGTGGTAAGGTCAATTTACTTGACCTATAATGAATGAAAATTGTGGCTGGAATAACCTAGTAAGCAAGTAAAAAGGAACCCTATAGATTGAGAACAACATTCATAAAGGTAGAAGTGAAGTGACAAGAGCAAGTTCAAAATCGCATGGTTGTGCTAGGGGAGTGTGTATGCCTGTTAACTTCAGGATGTGTCTATGCAAGAGGAATGAGTCTAGTGACCATTCTTTGAAAAGGGAGAGCATGTGCAACTCTTGGGTTTTGAAGGGAACTGAGAAATGAATTTTGTTTCTGGGCACATGAATTCCTGGGCAGTGTTTTTCTAATCAAGATTATAAATAGAGTTGTAGAAATATGGAGTGATTGAGTGAGAAATAACAACCTCCTCCCTTTCTTGGTGGATAGGAAACTAATATTCTATAATTCTTGTGGGAGGAGGAGAGTCACCTTCATCCTTGGTTGTTGTTGAATAGAAGGAAGAATTCTATGTGTAATGGTTAAGACTGATTATGATCTAAAGATACTCTGGAGTTCTGAACTAGAATACTTAGTAAGTAACATACTTCAAAATTGTATTTGGGATTTAAGGGAATAGTCCAAATGTTATTAGACATTAAAATTTATTATAAATAAGGTAAAATAGTTGATTAAATGTTGATCCTGAATGTGGTAAAGGAAGTGTTGGGGCACTTCTAGATTCCCAATGGGGCATATTGACATCCAATGGTGGATGGTAGCCATATAGATATAGTTGGACCCTAGTGAGGAGAATCTAGAAAAGGATTTCCTTGATCAAAAGGTCTGTTGATCAAGACTAGTTGGAAGTTATATTGGATGTTTTGTTACCTTGGTCATGGTTATAATTTCCCAAAATCTATTTATAAGTTGGAAATGTTTTCATGGAAGTTGAGGAAAGAGTGTTTTCTTTCTAGTTGTTATCGTGTAGAAATGGAAACATAGTTATGACTATATCTATTAAACTGGAAGGTGGATATCATGTGAACAAATACAATTTCTCAACTGAGAGGGAAGATCAATGTTGATTATCTCTATGGAACTTGTCATGCGAATGGTAGTAAGATCCTTGGGAGAAGGATCTGGAAGTTTGATATTCCCATGAAGGACATGGAAAGGGTGCAAGCAAGGAGCTTGCATGATGAATGTTTAGCTATGTATGTATATGCTTGAGTTCATGAATTTGATGCATTGTGAGGTTCCTTGATATGAAGAATGATGTTAAGACCAAACAAATATGATTGAGTAATATTAAATGTGCAGGTGATGCATATGTATGATGTAAGAATATATGTATACTAAAGGCACGATATGATTGCCTAGATAAATGAAATGTAAGGAAATAATTTCACTTTCCAAGATTGAATGAATACCATGGATGCATGGCCGACTCTATTCCAAAGAGTCATGAAAGTTTGATTTTGAATCATATCTTGAGGGGAATGTGTTTTTTTCCCTCAGAAAGGGCTAGTATAAACAGATGAAAGAGTAAATGAGAAAGTATTCTCTGTTGTCGTGATAAAAGGAAACATGATTATGCCTTTGAGGAATACATGAGAACAATTGTCAACAATCATGAGTTAAGTGACTTATAATTATGCAGGTGGTTAATTGCATCATGGATGTAAGATTACAAAACAAGGAGTATGTGTGGATAAATAATCTGGAGGCATAACAAAGATGCATGTTTATATTCCTTTTGGAATATTTGGTAAACAACTGGATCTAACTCAATGTTGAGGCTATCATAGATAGTGAAGGATATGCAATAAGGAAGTTTCATGCTGAAGGAGTTCCATGTGGAGGAACGGTGTGAAGACTTTGTCGGGAGAACGGAGTCACAACCTTACCGATTGCTGAGAATTAAGCAGTGGGTTGCAAGTATATATATAATAATAATAATAATAATAATAATCATGGATTACATTTTAAAACATCATGCATGAATGGAAGACTAACAAATGAATGTTGACCATTCTGATAACTAAATGGTAATATATAGAATGCACAGGTTCATGATTCATTATGAACAAAAGGTTTTCTGTTGAAGGATGTTTGTGTATCCAAAAGGATAGGATGAGCCTAACCAAGGATTCTCAAGGAAAATAGCAGGAAGATCCCAATAGGGAATAAATTGCAAAAGAAAAGAAGGAAGAGGGGGAATACTTTCCTCACTTAAAAAAAAATCTGAATTTCTTACAGAGTTGTAGGTCTTAAAAGAGAAGTTGTGGAAACCAGTACAACTGGTAAAAGGAAAGAAACCCCTGAGTATGATTAAATGAATAGGCTTGGATGAGCCATGTTATGTAAATCCAATAAGGCCTTGGAGTAATTCAGATGGACTAAAAGTCCCAGACTGTGTAGAAGGAGTAGGAAAGGGAGAAGAGCCCTTAACTCCTTTCTTGTTGTATATTATATTTTCCATGGAATGAGAAATTGGTGCATTGATAAAAATAAATGCTTTGACAACATTGTGATGATGCTTGTATGGATGTAGAAACAATTGAATTTTTTTTTTGTTGTACTCATGAGAAACATTAAGGATAATGGGATAAAGTGCCTATATGAAAAACTTTTACTGACTAGAATGCTATGATACATGCATTTTTATTTTACATAACAACTAATATATTTATGATGTATGACATGTGTATAAAGGAATTGGAGCTATTGAGCAAGACAGTTGTCAATGATGGACAACCTCAAGCAAATGATTACTATGAGAAGGTTGTTGTTAAAAAAAAATTGAAGGAACTTTAAAAGTCCCCATAAAGCACCATTGATGAGGTAATATTAGAGAGGGTGATAACAACCAGAGAAGGTATAACAATTTCCATAACTATGTGGCATAAGGAATGAAGGAATTTGGTAAGAATCCCTTTTGAAAATATTTCATTATCTTAAAGATATGAAAATAATTGTGAGTGGTTGTTGTATGCTATTGCTACCCAAGCGGGGTAAGATTCGGGAAAGAAGAATCTGAACAATAGAGAGAGGAAGTATATGCCAGTGAGGGATGTGTTATAATACTTGCAAGAAAATGCTTGAGTAAAGAGTACCATGGGTACAATGACCAATCTGGGGATATTGGGAATAAAGGTTCTCATAGTTAACACATTGCATGGAATTGTTTCGAGGAAATGCATGGTTGCATAAAGGGAAAAATGGATTTTTCATTGAGGAAGGAGGACCTTCAAATATTTTACTTAGATTGTATAGGTTTTAAAGAAAATAAAAGTTGGGTGGCCATGAGTGTTGGCACCCTGGTTACCCTGGTTACTAATGAAGGAAGAATGTTTGTGTGTATTCAAGAGAAACTTATAGTTTCATATGTGCTTATGTGGGATCATGCTCATCCTGTAGTAGGAAGTACAGTCCTCCTGCAATAATGAATGAGAATGAATAATCCCTATGGTGAAGAGGTTGGTTAAGATCCAACACACCATGGCAAAGTGCTTGTCGCAAAGTGTGGAAAACTTGAAGTCAATGCAAGGGTGCATTGGGTGTGAATGTGGCCATGAATATTGACACATTGATTAAATACATTTGAAATTTGAATTGCATTTGGAAAATTTAGTATGTTGAAAGGATTCATATGTAAATAATGATATTTAGTTTTGTTTTCTATCCTTGAATAGATGAAAATAACTTGGATTGTTAGTATGCATATTTTTGAAAATATAAAATGCATGAAAACTAACAATTTTTTTGGCTGAGGAATGTTGAAGTTGTAGGAAAAGAAAGGGGATTGGATATGGAAGTGTTGTAAGCCATAAGGAAGACCAACTTCCTTCTGAGACAGAATTCTTTGGGAAGAAAAATCCATACTTGTGAAACTGGTTCTTGTGTGGATTATATTTGAAAAGCAAAATGTGGACTTTGGAAATATGTGGGTGACAGATTTGCAAGAAAATTCTAAATTTCAAATTGATGATAATATCTCGTAATTTTTGTATACATGTGATACAGGTGATACGAAAAATATATGTCTTGGAGGGATAGGTGAAGATTGTCAAGCTGGAAAGCATGAAAAATGATAGTAATTGGGACAGGAGAACCCTGTGGTAAGCCATCATCAGCTAGAATATGTGGTGTTGTGGTAACAAAATCCAGAGGGACACCTTGACAGAGAAATTCTGAGGGACGCCTCGATTGTAAGGCTCAATGAAGTCAGTGAAATTATTCTTGTGAAAGAAATCCTTGGCAAGGAAAGATGGATCACCCGAGGAACTGTATAGCAGAGAAGGGGATGTCTGAGCATGATACTGGAGGGTGAGTGACCACAAGGAAGAGGAGAATTTGATAATTCTTATACACTATCTATTGGGATCATGCACACAATGGGTGTGTCTAGGAAAAACAATGATCCAACATAAAAATATAGTAGTGTGGATGAAAATCGATAAATTGCACAGATAAGTATTGTGTTATATTATGAATTTTTTCCTCTTGAATTTTGAACAACAGTAAAATGTTTTCACATGAAATTGTGATTTATATGCTTGTTGTCCAAGATTATTGAAGGCAAGTGATGAAGGCCAAGAGTCTGGAAATGACCTAACCAACATAGAGGATCAATTTTTCTGAAGTAGCTAAATGACAAAGGCATGACAGGTGTTACTGAGAAAGAACACTGAGGATGTTGTTCCTTTTAAGGGGAAGGGGATTGTAACACCCCTGTTTCCCCCATCTTGTAATTAATCGTTTATTATGATCACCATGCTATGGAATGTGGGCAATGTAAATGTATTGTTTTTTAGATTTCCAATAATTGACTCTTGTTAAATTTTTAATGAAAATTATGTACCAAGGCAAGTGTTTCTCTTCCCTAGGCCCTAAGGGGGGAGAAATTGCCGAATATGGGTCTTAGTCAAATT
>SNQJ01S0030257.1:60325-97207 GCA_010110895.2 Picea sitchensis | reverse complement strand
TTTCAAGGAAATGCATGGTTGCATAAAGGGAAAAAATGGATTTTCCATTGAGGAATTCCAATATTTTACTTACATTGTATAGGTTTTAAAGAAAATAAAAGTTGGGTGTCCATGAGTGTTGGCACCCTGGTTACTAATGAAGGAAGAATGATTGTGTGCATTCAAGAAAAACTTATAGTTTCATATGTTCTTATTTGGGATCATGTTCATCCTGTAGTATGAAGTACAGTCCTCCTGCAATAATGAACGAGAATGAATAATCCCTATGGTGAAGAGGTTGGTTAATCTCTAACACACCATGGCAAACTGCTTGTCGCAAAGTGTGGAAAACTTGAAGTCAATGCAAGGGTGCATTGGGTGTGAATGTGCCCATGAATATTGACACATTGATTAAATACATTTGAAATTTGAATTGCATTTGGAAAATTTAGTATGTTTAAAGGATTCATATGTAAATAATGATATTTAGTTTTTCTTTCTATCCTTGAATAGATGAAAATAACTTGGATTGTTACTATGCATATTTTTTAAAATAAAAAATGCATGAAAACTAACAATTTGTTTGGCTGAGGAATGTTGAAGCTGTAGGAAAAGAAAGGGGATTGGATATGGAAGTGTTGTAAGACATAAGGAAGACCAACTTCCTTCTGAGACATAATTCTTTGGGAAGAAAAATCCATACTTGTGAAACTAGTTCTTGTGTGGATTAGATCCGAAAAGCAAAATGTGGAATTTGGAAATATGTGGGTGACAGATTTGCAAGAAAATTCTAAATTTCATATTGATGATAATATCTCATAATTTTTGTATACATGTGATACAGGTGAGACGAAAAATATATGTCTTGGGGAATAGGTGAAGGTTGTCAATCTGGAAAGCATGAAAAATGATAGTAATTGGGATAGGAGAACCCTGTGGTAAGCCATCATCAACTAAAATATGTTTTGTTGTGGCAACAAAAGCCAGAGGGATGCCTCGACAGAGAAATTCTGAGGGATGCCTCGATTTTAAGGCTCAATGAAGTCAGTGAAATTATTCTTGTGAAAGAAATCCTTGGCAAGGAAAGATGGCTCACCCAAGGAACTATATAGTAGAGAAGGGGATGTCTGAGCATGATACTGGAGGGTAAGTGACCACAAGGAAGAGGATACTTTGATAATTATTATACACTATCTATTGGGATCATGCACACAATGAGTGTGTCTAGGAAAAACAGTGATCCAACATAAAAAGATAGTAGTGTGAATGAAAATCGACAAACTGCACAGATAAGTATTGTGTTGTATTATGAATTTTTTCCTCTTAAATTTTGAACAACAGTAAAATGTTTTCACATGAAATTGTGATTTATATGCTTGTTGTCCAATATTATTGAAGGTGGGTGATGAAGGCCAAGAGTCTAGAAATGACCTAACCAAGAAAGAGGATTGATATTTCTGAAGAAGATGAATGACAAAGGCATGACAGGTGTTACTGAGAAAGAACACTGAGGATGTTGTTCCTTTTAAGGGGGAGGGGATTGTAACACCCATATTTCCCCCGTCTTGTAATTAATCAATTATTATGATCACCATGCTATGGAATGTGGGAAATTTAAATGTATTGTTTTTTAGATTGCCAATAATTGACTGTGGGGGTGAAGCCTTGAAGTACTGGCCATGATATCACTAGAGGAAAGTGTGAGGAAACTGAAGAGAGGGTTCATTATGTCAAATGACCCATATTATTTTTGTTGAAATAGTAATCCTCATCCAGATTCCAAGGAAGAATTAGTTAATGAAAGAAGTATCTGTAATTGAAAAAAAAACTACCCCAATGAAGAGAAGAAAGGAGGGTCTGGCTGGGGAGACATAAAAGTTTCATCCTAGAGTACCACATAGGGTAGATTTTCCTATAGGCCTAGACTAACCTGAGTTTCCTTATGAAAAAACGATTAGGACAGGTCTAGAACCTTACCGAGGAGATGAAAGGCATGGAAGAACACACACAATGACATACAAGATGGAGAGACACCGAGATAGGGAAGGCACAACCCAAATATGCAAAATAAAAAAGGAAGAGAATGTGAGGCTCTCCAACTAAGAATAAGAACTGGGAGCTTGATAAGTTATTACTACATAAAACAAGAGAAATAATCTTTGATAATTTGCAGAAGACATAACCTGAGAATAATTTCACGAGCTTTATGCTGAGGGAGCATCTGAAAAACCTCACAGAGATTGTGATAGAGAAGGAACCTATTAGAAACTAAAAATATTCCCTAGTGATATCACAGCTTGGCATGGGTGTGGCCAGAGAACTAATAATGAATTCCTATGAGCCTATGGTTGGGTGGAAAGGAAAACACCCACAGTCAGTCGGTTGGTGATCAACTGTAATAGATAATTATTTTTATGCTCGGTATACTAGAATTGAAATGCATGATTTGATTATCTATAAATGTGATAACTTGTGCCTTGTGTGAAATTGATGATAATGGTGTTTATTATCCTTCTGTAAAATATTATGTTTGAATGATTGTAGGGAAACAATATTGGCCTCCGACCCGGTCGAAAAATCCCTCGAAGTGTTTTCCCCAGGCAGTTACCTCATAGTTCTAGAATTGGAGCCAACTTTATGGGACTGCCACAATCTCATTGATTTCTAAAGATTACCCTATCTCTGAATTAGAACTTAGGTTCAGTGACTGGAAGGTGCACCCTTCAACCTAGCCTCCTAGGATACCATGGGTTCGTACCTTGGCCTTAATCAAATATCGACTAAAAGCTGAGTGTATTTCCTGGAATTCGACAAGGTTCCATATGACCCAAGGTTGGAAACCCCTTTCCAAGACAAAAGGAGGGAAGGTATCCTGGCTTTAGAACTCCAGGAATTCGGAGCTCCAGGACAAATGACTTTGCAACCCTTGAAAACAGCCGAAGGCTGGAGTTGCGAATTCATTAGGGCCATGGATCTAGGAATCCATTGGGAATCACTCTCAACAATTAGATATAAATTAGTGAATAGGTAGCACTAATTTCTTTGGCAACGTCCCACTGCGGGAGAATAGAGGTGGTTTAACGCCAAAACTTTTGAATGTCGAAATTGCAAATTAATGAGGATCATATTTCTAAGAACCCTTTGGATCCCTCTCAACCATACATTCAACCAAGAAAAAGGAATTATGTACAACACTTCGGCGAAGTTCTACTCCGGGAAGAAAGGAGTGTGGAGCAGGTAGAAACCCATGAATGTTGAAGTTACAAATTAATGTGAGATGTATATTCATTGATCTGCGTGGACACACCTCGACCGTGGTATCTAAGGGGTATTAGGAGAATGTTGGTAGGAACTTCATACTTAGAAGCTCTGGGAGGTTTAGAAAGTAGGTGAAGCGAGGAATCCCCAGAGTCTTCCAGTCCTGGATTGATGTGGCACATCGATGTCACCTAAGGTGACATGGGACCCTGTCCTATATGCTACGTGTCACCTTGATTTTTTCTTCTCATAGACCCTAAATTCCATTAGAATGCAACACATGTCATCTCCTGATGAGGACACATGTCACCCCTGGCCTCTTCCACATCTCATCCCCCTAGTGCATGAATTCACGGCTAAAGGTTGGTGGAGGACCCGAGACTTCAGGAGTTTAGGACTTCGAGAGGAATGGGAGGCTAGACCATTGAGACTAAATCCACCGAACGGCCAGACCCACCTATACCTATCTCTTCATATACCGCGTCACCACATGTAAGTGGAGACCCTTTGGAACTCTGAGACTTCACGACTCTGGAGGATTGGATTGTGGCGTCGTAGGTAAGTCAAAAGGCCCAAAGGCCAGAGCCACATGGAGAAATTTCGGGCTCCTTCAGGAGTTCGGGACTTCAGAGGATTTACGTACAGAACGGAAAAGAGACATTCAATGTCGAAGTGTCGAATGTTGAAATCTCCCCTTACTTAACTGTTCAATGAGGAACGAGCCCCGTCATGGGATCATATGGTCGATGGACTTCCACCATGGATATAGTAACTTGGAGATGATACGTGTGAGGTGGATCCATGTGGATGCCATGTGGCCTTTGTCCAATTAGGCTCGTATAACTTTGGAAGGGAATAAATTCTGAACCAGAGCTCGGGTTAGAGAATGGAGAAAGTGGTTGGAAATATATTGATGGGTAGAAGAGGATGAAGACCTTGGAAAAAGGATCTGAGATATTGGACAAAAGTGGAATTTTGATGCCCCTTCCCTTAAAAACATACTTAAGGGGTTGGGTGTGTTACACTTTGCTTATCAAAGAATGTCTTTTCACTTAATTAATGTAGGTTCTACCTTTTGAAGATCTCTGCAAATATCCTTTGATGATATTATTGGTAAAATTATCCAAATATATATTGATGATTTAACTGTTTATTCTAGATATCAACAAGATCACTTTGATCATCTAAGACAATTTTTTATTCATTGTCCAATAGTGATACAAAATCTATTTCTGGTTTCGTTGTAGGTAAGTTTCTTTTTCATATTGTTTCTGATTCAGAAATTAGTATTGACCCTAAGAGGGTTATCACAATTTGAAATCTTCAATCCCTTTCTTCTAAAAACAAAATTCAATCTTTTATGGGTAAAATCAATTTTGTTAGAATATTAATTCTTGATTTTTCTAGAAAGGTCAATCCTATCCATAACATGTTAAATAAATATCGATAATTTTCTTGGAATGAGGACAATGAAAATTATTTCGTAGAAATCAAAAAATAAACATGTCTTCCCCTATTTTGGTAAGACCAAATTTTGAAAAAGGTTTCATTACTTACACAAATGCCATTGAAGAAGCAATATATGTTATTCTTCTTTAGAAATATGATCAAAATAATGACTAGACAATAGCTTACATGAGCCGGTTATTATCAAATGATGAATTTAAATACACAGTGATAAAAAAACATACTTATGGTTATTATCAAATGATGAATTTAAATACACAGTGATAAAAAAACATACTTATTATCTTGTAAATGCTATTTAAAATTTTCACCATTTTATCTTAGGAAAGCACACTCAAGTAAAATTCCCTTTGTATTCTATTAATTTTTTTCTTTCACAAACATATCTCTCGAGAAATTTTGCATATTGGCTGCATAAGATACAAGAGCATGATTTCACAATCACAACCTATAACACTATCAAGGGACAAGATCTATTCTTACACCTGGATCAACACCTTGAACCAAGATATTCTTCTGAAAATAATGAAGACGCTCTATTCCAAGACTTTTTCTGGTTGAATATGATAATATTGATTTAGAAAAACATCTTTGGTATTGGGATATAATCTATCTTATGCAATTGAATTGAACAATGTAGGTAGGGGAAAACCAAAGATATATTAATAAAAATGAAAGAAATACATCATGTATAATACCTGCATAGATATTATTCCCCTTTGGCTCCTTGTTCCTTGCTTCTCCTTAGCTCTTCAACCAAGCTAGGAAACCTAAATACAAATGATGTAGATGGAGAAGCTCCTTTGTAATTAGACCTCATAACTATATAAATGATTCTTCCTTCATGCTCAAGAATTTCCTTCTTTATATAGATCTGTGGAAGAAGCTTGGGAGAGCTTCTATATATTATATATACCAATGGATACTCGAATGATGGTCCAAGGATCATCCAAGATACAACTCATCCCTCACTCATCTATTCATAACTCAGCAACCAGGCTGCGGGTCATTGCTTCACACCTATAGATGTAACAACGCATGATTGTCAGCTTGTTTTTATCATGTATGTCCTACAATGACCCTAAAAAATGTCTCAAGTCCTAATCTAGAGATATGTCTTGGATTTCATCTTCTACTATGTTCCTCCTAACACTATAGGGTGGAAATTGAGGCTCTAATATATTCCTCCTAATGTTTGAGTTTAGAAAGGAAACGATGATGAAACACATTACAATAAAATAGTTTCCATGTGAGGAAGTGTGAGGAGAGAGAAAAGTAGGTATGAAGGACAAAGAGTACCTACAATCAAAGACCAAGGATGAAGCATATATAGACCATTCCCTAAGGAGACATACTCAGACTATAAAGAGTATCAATGCATGCCCGCCAAACAATACACTACATATCCATCACATGAAATGTAAGACCATGGACATAAAAGAATACACAGTATCCATGTCATCAATAAGATCATAGACAAGATATAATACAATGTGTATCTATGTCAAGGAATATACATCATAACCACCAAAGAATGCAATATGATTCAGGATTAACAACATATGTACACCAAAAATACAACGAGCACTGAGGGAAGTGCACCCAAAGTCTTCAAAGTAGTCATAGATAAGTGATATAATCCATAGAAACTTGGGAGGGGATGCTACAAATGAAGGATGTGGCCTCAACCCCAAGGTCTTCATCCTAAATCCCGATGGTACAAATCTACAAACATGTGAATATATGAGATGATGTTGAGCATGGTATAAACCACTAGATTACCGGTCCTTGAGGGAATACCATTAACATATGTGAGGGGACCCAATGATGAGGAATATGGACCCCAATATACCTATTAGACTCTAACAAGTGTGAATATATGATCTAATTTCGAACACTCATACAATTAATCAATCACGATTCAATGATGGAACCTATTATAAATAACGAGGAGGCTCCCCACTAAAGACTATAAGCTCCAAGGTACTAGTTGTTTCTATATCTCTCTCCTAGATAACGGTTGAAGTCGACAGGAATATATATGTCTAAGGAGGTCCTTAATGTATCCCCAATCAATCGACAAGAAACATACACCGAGAGATTATGTGAAGAGAGAGTATCACCAAGTACAAATGACATAGGGATGGCCGACTCGAAAAGTCAACAAAATAACAGATGGATGACTTAGGATTAAAATTTTCTTGAACATATATCATGACACAATGGTGACTTGGCAGAAAAACACAATATCTAGATGAACACAGTGCAACAAAAAAGGTGGAATTGAAGCACTCTCCATGATGACTGGAAGAGTGATCAATTGGAGGAGAATCTCTTAATCGTATTACTAGGACAACTCCTAGGAAAGATAAAACCCAAATTTATGATGAAGACTCAAACATCTTCCATGTTCAAGTGAGACTCAAATGATACTACCATTTTTAGAATAGACAAATGGTAAAAAAAAACTACTCTTTTTTTATATATTTTTTTGTATTTTTTCCTCCTTCATGATTTAACGAGCACGAAAGAAGAATGTGACTAGGGTTCCTGGGCCTTAGAGAAATTGCAACATGGGCACCAAATGAAAAAATAAGTTCTAACTAGAGCGCCCATGGAGTATAGGAACTACCAAACAAGTTACGACATGCAAAATAGAGTGGCTAATGTTGAAACTTGGTGGGATCAAACCTAAGGCATGTGTTGGTGGAATGGATGGTTAATAATGCAAATTGTGGATGCATGGAAAAATGTATCTCTATATGCCAATTTGGGAACATATAACTCACTTTTAGTGGAAGGTGATATATTTGTAAAAGATAGTCCCTGTAATCCTATCAACACATGTAAACTAGATTCTGGGATCAAAATGTGTAGTGAAATCTCCAAAAAGAAAATATTTTTGGATTTTTTGGATACGATATATGAAAAACAAAAAAGAACTCACACCACACATCTATGTACAAGTCACTACACATATTGATGATCTACAAAAATCAAATCCCATTGCTAGGCTTAGGTCAAGGATATTTTTAATACTCAATGAAATCATGAGCCAATGCTAGAATCATATGTCGCACGATGCTAGGGCCATGCCACATAGGATAAAATTTCCACATAGAGAGATACTCATTGATCAAATATAGGGAAGATCCTTGATGGACTCCATTTAGACATAAATTAAGTAAGAAACACAAAATTTCGACAGAAGGGGAAGCATATAATTCGGTGGCAAGTTCTAAAAAACATAACCAAGGAAACCAATGGTCAAGACTGGGAGGTCTACTAGATTCCCTAGAAATTTCCCCCACTCTTGGATCAAAACTCTTCATGATAACTCTCATCGGTTTTGAATAAGGAAAATATAATTGATGCATCACCTCATCCTTTTGATTTTCTATGGAATTCATGATGTCCAGGATGGCCTCTTCTGAAGGAAACTTAGTATCTAGGAAATCATGTGAATGTGGAGAGTCAACAACCCATTCGAACGGAGTAGGTTAATAACAATACATATGAGGATGGAGTTGTTGACCAATATCAGGGGATGCTTATAGTATTTTTGGATCGATAATATCAACTGCAATGAGTGGTGTGGAAGCTCCATATGATTCAATTTCCTTGGGATGATGTACCACTAAAGGATTGATAGACCCAAGGGATCCACTGGTAAATGAAGAAATCATATTGATTCGAGAAATGTTCACAATAGGTTGTGGTGGGGAAATAGGAAATATTCTCATGAGTGAAGGATATTTAAACATCCTCAGACCCAGACTCATATTAGAATATTGGGTATCACCAACAAAGGGTACATTATACCCTCCATTGGATCCAAGTTTCGGGGTACAAAACACAAGTTGATTGATCATCACTATTTTCCCTTGATGAGGGAAGAGTAAGACTATTACACATCAAAATTACTTACTTTGATAGTGTCGCAAGTGTCGTCATTACAAAGGTCGCAAGTGTCGCATTTTTCTTACAAGTGTCGCAAGTGTCAAGGAAAGCATACTGCCATGATGCCTATGTTGTGCCTATAATGACATGAGACAGACACTTGAAACACCTCAAACATTTTCTTTGGAAGAGGAGAAATGAGTCAACAGGCTTATGAACCTTTTGCCATCTGAAAGCACCCAAAATACTGAGTTTTTGGAGGGGAGTGCTCCCTTATAACTATCTCATGAGTGCTGGCGCCCCCCCATAAGCCATCAGGGAGCGTTATAACACTTTTCATCCCTTTTGTAGGAGCTCTCCTACCCTCAGGAGTGTTGGCACTCCCCTATACACTACTAGGAGCGTTATAGTGCTCTGAGTGCCCTTTTGAGGGAGCGCTACCTATTTTAGGCAGTAGTTGATTTGTTGAGAAGAATGGGGGAAGGATTTTTTCATTCTTAGAAGGTAGTTGGGTTCGAATTCTCAATCAAGCCATGATCTTAGGACATATATCTAACTAGAGTATGAAAATCCTCAACTGACCCCAAAGATATCTCAAGTTGTTGAGCCTCTCCAAGGCTATATAAGCAAGCTTTCTCATGGTGAAAGGGGATTGAAAAAGGGAGAATCACACCAAACTTATGATCGTATAAGTGGTGCTGGAACAGAGATAATTTGGAAGAAAGATACCTATGATCTCATAGGGAGAAATCAGTGAAGCTATCATCATTCGGATCATGGATCTTTTGAGCAAGGGGTAGACAAGGAGGACTTGACGAAACTGTTGCAATCCATCTACGGCTGTAAGCAATGTTTTGTCCTCATTAATATAATTTGCTTGGCCTGTTTCTTTCTAATTCGTGTCCAATTTCACATGAATTTTTCTCTTTGGTAGATAGACCTATTTCGGACTAATATTGATAGAGTAGGAAGTGGTTGTACTTTGTTTGTCCACAGGACTTATCGAAGAGTGAAAGATTAGAGCTCAACTCGGAGCGTGCAAGGACAAACACCGATAAAAGGTACTTATTTTCTCCTTCTCCCTCACACACTAGTCCACCTAGATCTAAAAGGAAGTCATTGACCTTGATAATAACTTTCTGTCTTAGAGTTAAGAGTCTAGCTCTTTGAGGAGATCTACCTGTCCGCAAGGAGATTTTCCTTCAACAGAAATTGGCGACTCAAATGGGGAGTCAAATCGAACCTTTTGGTTTTGATTTTTCCTCATAGACCTTGTCCTACCCTTTGGTTGTTTTCCGAATTTGTTCACCCCTTCATATCAGAATTTCACTTGGTGATTGGCTCTTTACCCCTTCACACTCATCTTGACTGTCAAAATTTGATTGAAATTTTGGGTTTTTGGACATTTTTATGAGTTTTTTGAGCCTAGCGCCCCTGTGCCCATGTTAGCAGAGTTCCATCACTCCCTAAAGGTGTTGGAAAGAGGGTTATAATTCCATGGTGTCCCTTACACCAAAGCGCCAGCCCCTTTTTGCACAAAATCTCTTCAAAAATTGCATTTTTTGGAGGTCCAGACCTTGTTTCTTCACTTGTTGAGCAGCTTCGTGACTCCATGATTATTCCTTTGACCTTTGACATGCTTCCTCCTGAGAAGTAAACACCTTTTTGTTCATATTTTATGCCCTTCTTCATTATTTTTGAATTTTTGTTGTTGAAAACTTGAAATCGATCCGTTGTTTTTTCCTCTCCTATCCGACTGAGCGAGAACTCCAGTGAAGGACATTTGAAGTCTATGACTCTTATCACTTGGTTTTTTGAGGTCATTGTTATTCAAACACCTCTCTTTTGTGTGAATTGTTTGAGTTTGCGTTGTCATCTTTTTTCTTCTGTTTGCTTCTTTCTTTAATCACAGCAAGAGGGTGTGTGTTGTGTGTGCGAAATCTGATCATACTTGTCTGGATCTCCTTGATCTGAAAAGGTAGTTGATAGGAGAAGTTTTTTGCATTGAATTAGTTATCATTCTCATACAAACAAAAAAGATACATGTTAGTGCTTGATTTGCATATTAGAAGGCATTTTTTGAAAATGTTTTAGCATTGCATTGGATTCGATTTAGAACCAATTGATAGAGGACTTTTCATATTACTGTTTGAAAGTGAAAACGACTCCTCTTTCCCTTAAATAGGAGTTCATCGAAAAGAAACGATTTCTTATCATATTCTATGCATCTTTTTGGGAATTGAGTCATCATTCCATCAATTTCACTTTCGTACACCCTTTGAGTAAAGAACATCTATAAAACAAACGCTAATTAAAAACTATCTAGAACATTTTTGTTTTTAGGATATTCCACCAATAGTAGACTAGGGTTAGCACTTTGGATTAGTCTATGAGTACAACTCTCCAAAGTTTTCAAAACAAACATTAGCATCCTGAGTTAGGGAGAGTCAAATCCAATTGTCGTATTGTTTTTCTGGGATCCCCCTCTCACACAGGGGTTACGCACGAGGTCACATTTGGGCAAATTACGGAGATTATCCCTCTGTGGTTCAACTGTTTGTAGTGGTCGGATCGTATATTGGGGGTCACTGGAATGTATACCCACGATTATTTTTGGGAGCCTTTGGGTTGATTTCGGACTTATTATCTTGCCCATACGTTTTGGATCAGACTGTCGACTGTACCCACCCAAGGACTCACTGCGAATTGGGTTCTTTAGTTTCCATAATCTTTAGGTACTTACACAAGGTGACGGTGAAGAGAAGTCTCACTGTACCTGGAATAGACATTGGTCAAACTCACTCGGGCTCCTTGGAGGGTAAATCCACAATTACTGCGTGGAATATTGCACCAAGGCGTAAGTCCGTTAAGCAGGTCACCATTGTAAATGTTCCACCATATCCCAGCCCCTTCTCGACTTGATCACGCGACGTTGGATTTCATCACCAACTAGTACGGTCATCGAGAGAAGTTTTGTCTTCTTGGTTGATTCCTATATTTTATTAGCGCATGTTGTTTCTTTTTCTTAGTTGGCCCTAGATTTTCAGTGTGTTCTTTTATTCTCCACAATTGAGCCCGTAGACAATAAAGGTCTTTGTTGATCATGTAGGATGCAAGGGATACCTCCGGAAGGCTATCAACCCTTACCTCCTAACCCTCCAAAAGACAACTACCGTAGAGAGGTAGAAAATCAATCTGATGCTGGAAGTGTTATTTCTCCTCCGTTAGATAACTTAGAAGACGCTTTGGTCACAGTTGAAAATCCCACCACACCTGTGTCGGTAACTCCTCTCAAACCACTTTTGGTTCGTTTAGACTCCCTTGGGAACGTCATAGACGAAGAAGTCCCACGATTACCGGAGAGGACCTTTACCGAAACATATATGGGATCCACGGAACCAATCTTTGGTGATGAGTATAGGACTCATGTTCGTCCTAGCACCACAGTAGAAACCAATCCCACACCTGCTCGTTTTGTATCAAGGACTTCACTGAGACGCGATCTCTATGAACATTTCAAATCTATTCGACAACCCTTTCATCCCCATGACCCTCCTAGTGAAACAGGACCATTCGGTCAAACCATGAATCACCCAGTCGATCAGGTTATTCACCCTACTGCTACACCAGCACAAGTTCATCCTAATGCTAGACTCATCACCTCTACTCATCCCCAAAGCACTTCAATCTATACCCATGTTTCTACAAGTTTTTACTCTACAACTCTGCATGTTCCACACGATCCTGCTGGGACATCTTCTCACCCTAGAATGCAGACCCCTGCTGGCCAAACACAACCAGCTGGAGGTAAACCACCATCCAACGAATCGTTTCCTCCTGGAGGACTACCTTTCCATGGTGGGCCTACCCCTCCTGGGGGACAGTCCCCTTTTCATGCTCCTCCTGGAGGGCAACCTCCGTTTGCTAGTTATACCCCAGTCGTAAATCCACCGCTGGCAGGGGGGGAACCCCCATTTGCTGGAAACCCTTCGCAATCCTGGGGAGCATCCTCAGGAGGCACTTTTACTCAACCCCACATTGGGGGGCACTTGTATAATAACCCACTAGGAGGAGTATTCAATCATGTTCCTCCCGGAACATTTTACGGACAATCTTATCCGGGCAGTATCCAAAACACCACCTGGAGTTATCTGGGACCACAGTCTTATCCTCCTCATGGACCTCATGTGTATCTGCCTCCAGGATCTACTCCTTACCATTCTCAAGGGAAAAATGTTTATCCTTCTCACTGGCAAATAAATCACCTGGCCTATAATTTTCAGAACCCACCGAGTTATGCCCATGTTTCTCGTGCACTATCGAATCCTACTTATCCTGGCCAGCAAAAACTATATGTAGGAGGACCTACTGGTTACAATTATCCACCTAACCTAGTCTATGGTCCTACTGGTGTTCCTATGCCACACCAGTATCATTCGCACATTAACCGACAACTACCTTTCCTTGCGACTCTGGATCTCCCAGACTTGTCTCAGTTAACTAATGATCCTATCTCTCATTCACCGGTTTGTCCAGTCATTTCAGCGAAACTTCCTTCTGATATTCCGAAATTTGATGGAAACCTTGGCAAAGATACGAACAATCATGTGATGACTTTCAATTTGTGGTGTTCACCAAACTCCCTCATGGATGATTCTATACGTTTGCGTCTTTTCCAGCGAACACTTACCGGTTCGGCAACAAAGTGGTATATTGAACTACCATGTGCTTCTTTTCATGATTTCAATTCCCTTGCCATGTATTTCCTCACGCACTTTCAACTGCCTATTCGCTACGAGACGGGTACTGAACTCTTGACCTCCCTTCGTCAAACTAACTAGGTGCATATTTCTGACCATATTCATGAGTGGAGGCAACAACAAAGGATGATCAAGGCAGTCATTCCTGACATGCTCTTGGCAGAATGGTTTACTAAATCACTCTTACCCCCAATCGCTCGTGATGTCGCTATATGTGGTGCGGTCATAGAGGAACAAGCCATTTCTCGGGCTCAGTACTTAGACTTCGTTTATTCCCAATCTGGTACTTTGTATGATTTGCTTCCAAATGTTGCTCGAGATGATACTGATCCTTCTAATCCATCATCCTCATCTCATGTAGATGGTGTTATCAGTGCCATCAAAACTCAATATTTTTCCAAATCAACTACACCCTCCTCTACCTCCCCCCAAACTTAGATCTCTGAGGTGAATGCAGTTCAATCTGCCTCTTCACAACAATCCGGAGGCAAGAAGAAGACAAAAAATAAATCAAAAAATAATAATGAACAACCCAAAAATCAAACACCTACTACCAAAAAGAAACCACAACGAAAACTGAAATTCCCATGTATCATTTGTGGTGACGATCACTACACTCGAGATTGTCCACTTCACAATGAAGTGGCCAAAATTTTCCAAGGGAAGTCACAACCCGCTGTGCTTACTCAGCCTTTTCCACAACAACAATCCATGGTTGCTCAAACCCCCTCTCCTGGGGGCAGTTCTAGCGATCCTAATGATGACGCCTCGTCGAGTGCACATATTTATATGTTTAATGGGATTAATTTGACCACTCGCTCTAAGGCATATGACACACCAGGTAACCCTGACAAAGGAAAAGACACTAACGGTGCCGACACTTTACCAGATCCATCATCATCCTCTGTTAGTCTTCCATCGGTTAATCCTCCGTCTGGACCACTTCAGATTAAGAAAACCACGTTCGACTCTATCTTATGCCCTCCTAAGAGCACTATCCGCAAAGCTACCTTTAATCCTAGTTCACGTTCTGCCCAAAACTACAACATTGTTGAAGATTTGGCTCAAGCACTGTGTGCTATGTCTGCATTAGAAGTTCTACAGCACTGCCCCAGTCAACGTAGAACACTCTTGGCCTCTCTTGGAACTGTTGATCCTGATTCGTCCAACCAGATCATGTTTAACCTACATAATTATGTGTCTCAACTCTCCCACCAACTTGCTTTCCAAGTTTATGTTGTTGTTCACAATCAACAAATCCATCGAACTATTCTGGATGAGGGAGCCTCTACTTGTGTCATGTCTTTAGCGTGTTGGAAAGGTTTAAAATCACCATCACTCAACAAATCCCCAACGATGTTACGTGCCTTCGATGGGCAAGGTTTTCATCCCCATGGGCTTTTACAGTCCATGCCCATCCAATTGGGTGGAAAAATTGTTACTGTTGATGTCGAGGTGGTCGATGCTCCCCTCGATTACAACTTGTTACTTGGAAGAAGTTGGTTTTATGCTATGACTGTCGTTGCCTCATCGGTCTTTCGATGTGTACAATTTCCTCACCAGGGAAAAATTGTTGTTGTTGATCAGTTGGATTTCTACATGACCAATGCTCGTGCTCCCGCTACCAACAATATTCCTTTCCCGGGAGACCACAAGATCACGTATGAAAGTGTTGGTGTTGGCTTACTGAAATATTATAGCCTCATGGGTACCTTCCCTACACCACTTCCACCGACTACACATCATATTTCCACCGTCGATATGATTTCGGCTACGGCTTATCAATCTTTGGAATCATATGACCCTTGGATTGTACCTCATTCGTTGGGATTCAATGCACTAGGTGACATTGTGCCACTTAGTCCAGCCGAAACGTCATACGTTTCTACCCAATCCGCTTCTCCCTCGTCATATGCCCAACATCTATTGGCATTTGACAGTTCCTCGATGCAATCACGGTTGAGTTCCTTGTCGTCTACGATCGACTACATTTCCCCAACTTTTCCTTCAGATGAATCTATTCTGGAAATGTTTCACATTGACAAGTTACCTCAGGATACTAACTGTCACCGATCCTCTTTTCTTCCCCCTCATGAAGAAATTCAGGCAGATATACCATCTATCTCCCCTCCTGGTGTTGATTTTTCATCATCTCCCATGCTTTCAACTTCCGTCGATTTGGATCCGGTAGTGGACATGGTGATTTCTTCGGTAGGATTATTGGAGCCTAATCTCCTTACTCCTATCACGACCCTCAATATATGTTCCTTCTCAAGTGATTATCTTCCATCCAACAAAGATCTCCTGGAGGCCATGACCACATTTTATCCTTTGACATGGTACCCTTCTAGAGCATTACCCTCTTGGAAGCCATGATCCTTATGAAACCATGAGCATAGTTTCTCTTCTCTGTGGCAAGCTCATTAAAAAATGAAACAGAGGTCCTGAGCATAGTTCTTTTCCTGTGTCAAGCTCGTTAAAAATATGAAACAGTCACCTCTCTTGAACCTTCTTTTCATCCACCCTTCTCCTTTTTCTCATCTACTAGAGAAATTGGTGACAACCTTAGAGCTGGTGAATGAATTGAAGCTTGGAGGGCATGTCTCCAGCCTTTGCTGATCATTCTAGAGTTAAGCCACTAGCTTTCATGCTGGGGGCATACCGAGCTTAGTCATTGTTCTTTCTCGTGCTCGTAAATACATGAGAATGCATACGGGTAGACTTTTATCTCTTTTTCGGACCTGTATGGATACAAGAAAAAGGAACCCCCTGGAGTCTCCTTTAATCTCTTTTCAAACTCTCTAAACATGAAAATATTGCCAAGTGATCTTGCTTCCTTTCCCACTCATTAAACGGTTTGAAAGGGCATCTTTCGAGTGATAATTTATCTCTTTTTCGGCCTCGCGAGACTAACATTATGAAAAAGGGTGACATTGGAGTCATCTTTAAGTCCTTTTCAAACTCTCTAAACATGAAAAGATTATTGAGCGACCTTGTTCTCTTCACGCTCGATAAAGTATTTGAACAAAACATCTATTGAGCGATAGTTTATCTCTTTTTCGGTCTCGTCAGACTACTTTACTAAAAAGGAACTGAGAGAGTTCTCTTTTAAGTGTTTTTCTAGACTCTATAATCATGAAAAACGTTCGAGTTTTATGTATTTGGACTCGATAAACAAAACATCGACAAGCCCATATGGGACCGAACCCTTACTTCTTCCAGTTCATTAAACAAAAGGAAGAGGAACTTACCGAAGGTGAGTTTTATCGAGCATGTTTTATCCTCCTCGAGCTCGTTAAATTAAAAAGAGGTACTTGTCTATCTGGATAGGGGAAAATTTGAAAGAAGCAAGACAAGTAGTTTCGTGAGAACATTACCAAGTAACTCTTAGAGTCGCCCTTGAACACGACACTTTGTCTTTGCACACATCTTCATCCACTGAACCTCTGCACTGAACCAATCCTTTGAGTTTTTCTTACTCCTCTGGGTCACCCGACGAAAGTCATAGTATCTATTGCATCATCGTGTTTTTTTCCACGTCATGTTTTTGCTGTTGTGCCTCAGTGTTCAAGGGAAGTATTCGCCTTGAGAGTCATCCATCACAAATATCTTGTCTCAATACCCATGTCAATCCATGTTCATTTGATCTACCAATTACATATCTATGTCTTTTTCATGTCGTTGATGGGGGATACATCAGGGCCCTCCTTCGACGAGCCTATTCCTGCCGACTTCAACAGATTATCCAGGAACTAGACTTAGAAACTAGTTAGTACTTTGGGACCTGCATGCCTGAATGATAGGCCTCCTCACATCCGACAGTGGGTTTACATCATTGACCTCTAATTGGATGATTCCACAGATGTTTGACTTCATCTCATCCATTCACATTCATTCGAATGTACTAGATTACCTTGGGAATCATTGATATTAATGGGGATTCCCCTTGCGCTTGTTAACGGTTTACGTCATTGACCGATAATCAAGTGGTTTCTGCCATGTTCGACATCGGGACATATATTCACATGGTTAGATTCGTACTACATCGGGATCGGTAAGAAGACCCTGGGTTGAGTGATCACTTTGATATGTACTTTGCCCACGTTGCGATGGAGTTTATTTTGAACAATGACACATATATTGTTACATAGATCCACTTTGTATTGGTCATGGCTATGTCTTGTCATCTTGTAGATCCAATGTGTATTCTTCGTGGCTACGATCAGTTCAGATCATGGGAGTATAGATCCAGATTGTATTTTTCAATGTTTATACCTTTTTATCAATACAATTATGGATCCGTAGTGTATTTTATGGTGGCCATATCTTGCAAGTCTTGATCACCCAAGCATAGGTATGCCTGCCTTGGGTTTGAAACATGTCATAATATTTGTTGGATGTTTGTGTGCAACTTCTGTCAGGTTCTCTGTGTCTATACTCTTGCTTGAAAGTCTACAAAGCATTTCAGTTATCAGTTCCTGTCTTCTAACTTCATACTTTGGGGGGCAATCTGTTACACATCGAAATTACTCACTTTGATAGTGTCGCAAGTGTCATCATTACAAAGGTTGCAAGTGTTGTAAGTGTCAAGGAAAGCATACTTCCATGATGCCTATGTCATGCCTATAACGACATGAGAAGGACACTTGAAACACCTCAAACATTTGCTTTGGAAGAAGAGAAATGAGTCAACAGGCTTATGAACCTTTTTCCATCTGAAAGCACCCAAAAAACTAAGTTTTTTGAGGGGAGCGCTCCCTTATAACTATCTCAGGAGTGTTGGTGGCCCCCCATAAGCCATTAGGGAGTGTTATAACACTTTTCTTCCTTTTTTCAAGAGCACTCCTACCCTCAAGAGCGCTGGAACTCCCCTATACACTACTAGGGAGCGTTATAGCGCTCTGAGTGCCCTTTTGAGGGAGCGCTACCTATTTTAGGTAGCAGTTGATTTGTTGAGAAGAATGGGGGAATTATTTTTTCATTCTTTGAAGGCAGTTGGGTTCAAATTCTCAATCAAGCCATGATCTTAGGGAAGATCTCTAACTAGAGGAGGAAAATCCTCAACTCACCCCAAAGATATCTCAATTTGTTGAGCCTCTCCAAGGCTATATAAGCAAGCTTTCTCATGGTGAAAGGGGACTGAAAAAGGGAGAATCACACCAAACTTATGATCTTAGAAGTGGTGCTAGAACAGAGATCATTTGGAAGAAAGAGACCTATGATCTCATAGGGAGAAATCGATGAATCTATCATCATTCGGATCGTGGATCTTTTGAGAAAGGGGTAGACAAGGAGGACTTGATGAAACTGTTGCAATCCATCTATGGTTGTAAGCAATGTTTTGTCCTCATTAATATAATTTGCTTGGCATGTTTCTTTCTAATTCGTGTCCAATTTCACGAACTTGTCTCTTTAGTAGATAGAACTATTTTGGACTAATCGTGATAGAGTAGGAAGTGGTCATACTTTGTTTGTCTACAGGACTTATCGAAGAGCAAAAGATTGGAGCTCAACTTGGAGCATGCAAGGACAAACAGTAAAAGGTACTTCTCTTCTCCTTCCTCCTCACACACTAGTCCACCTAGATCTAAAAGGAATTCAGTGACCATGATAAGAACTTTATGTCTTAGAGTTAAGAGTCTAGCTCTTTGGGGAGATATACCTGTCTGCAGGGAGATTTTCCTTCAACAAAGACCGAAAAGACTGAAGAGAAAAATTCAATCATGTCATAGAACAAAGTGTGCCCGAGTAACAAGTTGTACTCAAGAGGTGCATTGGTGACCCCCACAAAAATGGATACAGTCTTACCACCTAGATCAATTGGTAAGGTGATGATTATCCCATGTGGATGGAACATGTGTCCATCGAATGTTTTCAACAATGTTGCAGAAGTGTCGAGCTTAGGAGTGAGAAAGGCTTTCCAACAAGAAATAGAAATGATTAAAGTCAAGGTTCCTTCATCAACCATGGTTCAGAAGATATTTATCCTTGTCGATTTCACTTTGATTTCGAATCAGACATGATGGGAGAGCCTATGTTGAACCTAATCAAAATCAAAGGTTATCAAAATCAAATCCAAGGGATCAACCCCACCTATGGCATAAAACAACGCTTTTTGTTGCATTGGGAAACTTTGGATAACTTTGAGTGCAAACATGACATAAGCTTCTTGGGCTAAGTTTTCCAAAATATTGTAGTTGTGGGAAGCCCACATATTTGGATTGTGTGTCATTTTTTGAAGAACTCCATTTTGGGGGAGAAGTGGCATGTCAAAAGATGGCTTCTAAATTTGAAGAGGGCCACCAAGTTGGGAAGAATATGTTGATTCATGAGAAGCATGCGTAGGCTAAGAATTTATGTAGTTCTTGGCTCGAGTTTGGAAATTGATTGTCTAGCCACATATGAAAATAGAAACATCGAAGGAAGAGTATTCATGTTTATGGGTATACTCCGTGTCTTCTTGTAGAGGGGAAAGATTTTTTGCAACCATGTGTTGTGGTTAAGTGGGAAAAGGGTGAGTTAGGACAGAGGTATGTAGGGGCCCCATTTTTCTGATCCAAATATGAATGGATCTCATCCTTCATGGGACATTGAAGAGTAGGGTGGTCCTCCCCACAAATCGTGCAGGGGAACCGACTCTTCATTTTCTCTTTCGCAACCCGCCTTTGATTTTTTGTGTTGGATTGCACTGAATTCACATTGAAGGTATTTGTAGGGACCAATGTAATTTGAGAATTAGAGACATAAGGTGAAAAGTGTGATGATATAGACATGTGACCCATCTCATCAACTAATTGGCCCACAAAGGCATGGGAAACAAAAACCACCACAACATCGACATGGTGTCCTTGGTTTGGCTTCTTTGCATCTATCAATGACCTAGGAGCATGTGGGAAAATCATATAAAGGGTACATGACTGAGAGTAGATCAAATATAATAATTGGGCATGCATAATGGCTTGCTCATCAATGACCACCCCAGCCATAGCTACATCCTTGGGAATGATTGGAAGGAGAGATTTGGTGAACTACTCCATCAAGAGCTTATCTAGAATTAGGGTCTTAATCATCCTATTCCTTCATCAACACTCAAGTATATGATCATAAATGTGGGTGGAATTATCTTGACATGATGATTTCAAGGGCTCCATTAATATATTGTACCATATGGGTAATTGGTAATGTGTTATAAATTCCATTTCCAAGTCATTGAAACTTTTAAAGGAAGTGCCATGTAACTCAATATACCATTTGGTGGAACTTCTAGTTAGGGATATTTGGGAAATACACAACCTCACACTATCATCCATTAAGGAATTGGATGAGCACCACAAGTGATACATCATGATGTGTGTGGAGGGGTCTTCTCTTGGATTTCCATCGAATTTAGGTATGTTTGATAGTAGCTTCCCAGGCATGATCGACCATGAAGGGTTGTGGGAAATACGTTCATTTGTAAAATGTGACAAATTGATGCAGGAGCATTGCCAACGTCAAGCGAGCATGGGGCAAGTGCTAACACATTTTGAGAACATGATAATTTGTTTAAAATCTTTTGAAGATTGGATGCGCCAACTTAAATGTGATAGTTAAGGAGAGGCATACTTATATATTGTAAAGGACCTTGAGCGATCCGCTCTCGTCCATAGTAGGTAGAAAGCATTTATGTTAGTAGGTAATTTTGAATTCTCTGATGAGATAGTTTTAGGAGTGGAGGGAAAACGAATATAGACACCCTCATTGCGTAATGGTAACATAGAAGAAAGAGCAGAAAAAAAAAAGAGCATGGAAGAGAAGCAGAGAGCTGTGTAGCAGACCCCATGTACAGAAGTTTTGAATTAATACAAATAAACTGTGATTCAGACTCATGGTGTTCATGTATTCTTCATGTATGCATCTTGTTGAATGTTATGCTCATGAATGTTTTTCTCTTTCTGTCATGCAATTTCTTTTATGCTATGTATGAATGATTTCTTGTTGAATGTTTGAAATCTAAGAGGAAAGGGGAGTGAAATGAGTTTCAATTGTTTCTCTTTCTGTGTAAGAGTTCCTGCAAGGAGTGCAGTTGAATTGTCCGCAAGGAGTGCATTGACAAAAGGTTCAGAGATTCACCTCTGAAAGTTCAGGAGAGATAGCGTTTGTTCTCATATTCACACAGAGGTGTAGTCAGACACAGAAGTCATGCAAGGTGTGCATATACCAATCTTAAATCCAGGTGTTGAAACATGAGAAGCTATGGAGAGACCGTTGCTGCAAAATGTGCACAAGGTCGAAGAGAATTCAACACTTTAAGTGTTTGGAGGTTGCCGCAAGGAGTGTGTGCAAGGGTCTTCGTAAAGACTCGAAGTTGTGAGAAAGCTCAGGAAGGATAAAGCTTTTGAAACCATTAAAGGTAGCACAAGGAGTTGGTTCAGGTTGAACGATTAGAAGGCATTGGAAGTTTGTGGTGCAAGTGGATAAATATGAGGAAGGAATTCTTGATTTACTTTGTAGGAATTGTCAGGGGGAAAGGAACATATGGTTAGAATCTTGTGTGGAGAATTAGCGAAATCTCGCCAGCCGTCCGATCTGATAAAGGAGTGAGGAGTTTATGGCCACATCCGGAGTTCAAGCTCAGGAGATCGTGAGCATTGAATCCTCACCTCGTTACCCATCAGTCATCTGATCTGACAGGAGTTGCACAGGGTTTAAGCCCTCTCAAGCCGACGAAGGTCTCGAAAGGTATCGGGATATCGAGGTGTCGGGGTTCGAGAAATTGGAAATCTCGTGGACAAGAGATCAGGTAAATCCATAGTGAAAAGCCCGATACAAATAAGAGCCATCCATATGTTGGAACACGTGGCAAGGATCAGGAACCATCGGCATATCGAAAGTTTAGAGACCAGGAGTCCAAGACCCTTTGAGTCCCAAAACAGCGAAAGGATCACAACCGTGGATCTCAGGAAGGACACGTGTCATGTGATTACCCAAATCGGAGATTCGGTCATCGGGCCTAGAAGCTGCGAGGAGCAGAAAAGACCTGTGGGTCAATTTCAATAAAGATTCCAGTGAAGAATCGAAGGAGCCACTCCAGCTCGAGGTAAAGTTTGAACGATCCTTAAGACCGGGAGGTCAGTGCAAAGGCCTTTGCCGAGGCAGAGGGTACGGGCTGCGTCAGGTTTGGTATCAGAGCGCAGAAAGGTTCTTTGCTTTATGTAGCAGAGAAAAGAAAATTTCACCATACTTCCAAGAAGAAGGGACAGACAATCACTCGATCTGGAAGAGGAAAGGGAAATGTCTAGAGGAAGGGGTAGGTAGGTGCAGAATCCAAAAGTAGAAAGAGATCTGCATAACATACGCGCCGGACTTGTGGACATGGAGATAAGAAAAAGGTGCACAACTGATGTAGGATATATCAGTGAGTCCGAAAATGAAGATGATACTGGACATGAAGAAGAGGGAGTTGTAGCCGAAGATGCAGCAAATGAACGTTTGATCAGAGCTATTTCAAGAATGGGTGCAAGAGCGAAAATGGACATTCCAGTTTATGAGGGAAATCTAGATGCTAAAGAGCTTCTAGACTGGATTAGATCCCTGGACACATACTTTGACTATGAAGATGTCGAGGAAGACAAGAAGGTCAAGCATGATGTCACAAGATTAACATTGTGGTGGGATGAACTACAAGCTGACAAACGCTGTAGAGGCAAGCAGAAAATCAGGAGTTGGGATAGGATGATTGCGAAGATGAAGGAAAAATTCATTCCCACAGATTACCAGATTACTCTGTTTCGAAGAATGCAAAATTTGAGATAGAAGTTGATGACAGTAAAGGAATATACTGAAGAATTCTACAGGCTGAACATCAGGGCAGGTCATCGAGAAGGCGATGATGAAAAGGTTTCCATGTACATGAATGGCCTGAGATATGATATTCAGGATGAGATGAGCATGGTAACCATCTGAATAGTGGAATATGCTTATCAGATGGATCTAAAGGCTGAGGAGTAGCTGAACCGAAAGCAGGGTCAGAGAGGCCGAGGAAAAAGTCAAGCCAGGGGCAAATCAGTTATCCAAGATAAAAATCAGAAACCCAAGGAGGACTGGAAGAAACCTCAGACTCGAACTAAGAGAGGTGGAAGCTCATAGCGAGGGAGATATGCTTAACAGAGAGGACAACATACTGATCAGAGAAGAGATTATGTTGATAATAATACTTTTCCTCGTACTAGAGGTAGAGGAAGAGGAAGAGGTGGAGTAATAAAATGCTTCACGTGTGGAAAGAATGGACACAAATCTTATGAATGTACAGATAAAAAGAAAGAGGGTGGAGAGACTCACATCGCCGAAGCACAAAGGCAAGATGTTGAGGCAGAAGATGTTGAAGGCAAAAGATCACTAATGATGCGAAAAGTTCTCTTAACACCAGAGAAGGAGGTGGAGAGCTCAGCCCAAAGAAACAGACATTTTCGGACTGCTTGTAAAACCAAGGACATGGTATGCAAGGTCATTATGGATAGTGATAGCACAGATAATCTCATTTCAACAGAGATGATAGAAAAGTTGGAGTTGGAGACAAGTGAACATCCGAGTCCATATAGAGTTTCATGGCTACAAAAGGGACATCAGGTAAATGTCACTAAGCAATGTTTAGTTGAATTTAAGATAGGAGGATATAATGATAAGATACTCTGTGATGTTATTCCCATGGATGTTTGTCATCTATTGTTGGGTAGACCATGGAAATATGACATAAATGTGATTCACGATGGGAGGATGAATACATATACCCTAGAAATGAATGGTAGAACTCACATGTTACTTCCAATCAAAGATAAGGAGGTGAAATCGGAAGTAAGTAACACTGTACTTCTCATGAGGGGGAAGGAACTCCTTAATGAGGTCAAGAAGAAGGAGGAACCACAATTCATTATGGTCAGGAAGCCAATGATTGTTTTAACCAGCACAAGGATAGATGATCTACCAGAAGAGGTTCAGGAACTGCTGGGAGAGTTCGCTGACATAATAGTGGACGAACTACCTCGTTCGTTACCGTCAATCAGGAGTGTGAGTCATCATATTGATCTCATACCTGGAGCCAGTTTACCGAACAAAGCTAGGGATGATTTTAGGGGATAAATTTCTCTCATGGGCTAATTTTCCATCGTTTTTCCAAAACCGAGATTCGCTATTTTAAAAATGATTCACCCAAATTCTATATGAAAAAATTATTTTACCTTAAAAATCGCCAAAATTTTATAAAAACTGTATAAAATCCTTAGAAATTTGAATATTTTTACAAAAATATCGCCAATCATTTATAGTTGGCATATGAAGGATTAGTAAGATTCGCCAAGGTTTCTACATTTTAAAATAAATTTCCATTCTTAAAATTACAAAGCAGCGTACAGATTAACACCGCAGGAGAATGAAGAGGTCAAAAGACAATTCCAGGAGTTGTTGGACAAGGGGTTGGTTAAAGAAAGCTTGAGTCCATGTGTTGTTCCAAAAGTACTCAGTCCGAAGAAAGACGGAGGCTGGAGGATGTGTATTGACTCGAGGGTGATCAACAAGATAACCATCAGGTACAGGTTTCCATTGCCAAGGATGGATGACCTGATGGATTGCTTGAGTGGAGCAAAAAAAATTTCAATGATTGATTTAAAAAGTGGTTATCACCATATTCGTATGAGGGAAGGTGATGAATGGAAAATAGACTTCAAGACTAACGAAGGGTTGTATGAATGGCTTGTTATGTTGTTTGGCTTAACAAATGCGCCAAGTAGTTTTATGAGATTGATGAATGAAGTCTTGAAAGATTTCAACGGAAAATTTGTTATCGTATATCTTGATGATATATTGATTTTCAGCAAAACAAAAACTGAACACTTGAAACATTTGGCTATAGTAATGAAGAGGCTACAATAGGAAAAGTTGTTGATAAACATGAAGAAATCCTCATTCATGAAGACAGAGCTCATTTATTTGGGATTCGTTATATCTGTAGAAAAGTTGAGGATGGATCAAGATAAGGTGGAAGTGATTAAGAATTGGCCATCACCGAAGAACATATTTGAGGTGAGGAGTTTTCACGGATTAGCTACTTTCTACCAAAAATTCATTAGGAATTTTAGTGGAATTGGTGCAGCAATGATGGATACAGTGAAGAAAAGACATAAGTATTTTCACTGGACAAAAGAGGCTGAAAGGAGTTTTAATCTGTTGAAGAGGAAAATCACGGAACAACCAATTTTGGTGTTGTCGGATTTCCGAAAGACATTTCAAGTGAATTGCGATGCAAGTGGATTTACAATAGGGGCAGTCTTAAGTCAAGAAGACAGGCCGATAGCATATTTCAACGAGAAGTTGAATGAAGCGAAGGTGAAGTACTCCACATATGACAAAGAATTTTATGCTATCATTCAGGCATTGAAGAAGTGGAGACACTATTTGATTCCCAAGGAATTTGTCCTATATAGTGACAATCATGCACTACAGTTTGTGACCCAACAAGAAAATTTGAATCAGAGACATGTTAAATGGATTGAATATATGCAAAATTTCACTTTTGTGATTAAACATATTTCTGGAACTGCTAACAAATTTGTTGATGCTTTGAGGAGGAAGTGTTAGCTATTGCAGGAGTTCAAAGTCAAAACGTTGGGTTTTGATGATCTCAGGGACATGTACGCAGGTGATCTTGATTTTAAGGAGGCGTATGAAGCAGCAGAGAATCCAATTCTCAGAGATAAAAGAAAATGGGTAGAATACATGATCCAAGAAGGATTGTTTTTTAAGGGAAATCAGATTTGTATTCAAAAATGCTCCATGAGGGAGAATTTGGTGAAGGAGAAACACAGTGGAGGATTGGTCGGACACTTCGGTCATGACAAGACATTCACAAAACTGAATGAGTCATACTTTTGGTCGAGAATGCAATCAGAAGTTAAAATATTTGTGGACAGATGCAGAATTTGTCAACATTCGAAAGGAAGGAGGCAAAATGCTGGATTTTATCAACCATTGCCCATACCTGAGAGGCCATGGGATGCAGTCAGCATGGATTTTATATTGGGTTTGCCAAGAACAAAAAGAGGTGTTGACTCAATCTTTGTGGTGGTGGATAGATTTTCTAAAATGGCACATTTCATTCCATGTCAAAAAACCAGCGACGCAACTCACATTGCGAACCTGTTTTTCAAAGAAGTCATTCGACTTCATGGCTTACCAAGGAGCATAGTTTCAGATAGAGATATGAAGTTCATAGGACACTTTTGGAGGACGTTGTGGAAGAATATAGGAACTAACTTATCATTTAGTTCATCTTATCATCCTCAGACGAATGGACAAACAGAAGTGGTAAACAGGAGTCTGGGAGACTTGTTGACGAGCCTGGTGACAGAACACCACAGCCAGTGGGACAACATATTACCACAGGCAGAGTTTGCGTATAACGACTCAATTAACATAAGCATAGGGAATAGTCCATTTCAGATTATTTATGGCATACATCTGAGAGGGATTTCTGAGTTGAGGGATACAGAACTGAATGGAACTAGGAGCACTAGTGCAGAAGATTTCGTAGAGGCGATGAAGGAACTTCACAACCAGGTGAAGGAGCGATTGCAGAATTCAAGCCAGGAGTATAAATGCAGGGAAGATCAGCACAGAAGACAACTTCAATTCGAAGTTGGTGACTTGATTCTGGCACATTTGAGAAAGGAAAGGTTCCCAAGAGGGGCATATAACAAACTGAATATGAAGAAGATCAGACCATGCAAGGTCTTAAAGAAATTTGGGACAAATGCTTATGAGATTGAATTACCCGATGGGATCAGAATTTCTCCGATATTCAATGTCTCATATTTGTACCCATACAAAGATGAGGAAGCAGGAACAAACGATGAACAGTCAGAGGTTCAGTGGAAAAAATAGATGCCAGTTGCAGAAAATCCATAGATAGAAAGCATACTAGACAAAAGAATTAGCAAGAAGACCAGAAGAAAACAGTACTTTTAATACTTGGTCAAATGGAAAGGACATCCAGTTGAATATGCCAGCTAGGAGAATGAAACAGAGATTCAGAAGCATGGACAGACCGTGCGAGAGTTCATGGACAGGAGCCCATGAAATTTTTTCAAGCAAGGGAGTATGATGCAGGAGCATCGCCAACGTCAAGCGAGCGTGGGGCAAGCGCCAACACATTTTAAGCACATGATAATTTGTTTAAAATCTTTTGAAGATTGGATGCACCAAACTTAAATGTGATAGTTAAGGAGAGGCATATTTATATATTGTAAAGGACCTTGACCGATCCGCTCTCATCCATAGTAGGTAGAAATCATTTATGTTAGTAGGTAGCTTTGAATTCTCTGATGAGATAGTTTTAGGAGTGGAGGGAAAATGAATATAGACACCCTCATTGCATAATGGTAACATAGAAGAAGGAGTAGAGAAAAAAAAAACAGCATGGAAGAGAAGCAGAGAGCTGTGTAGCAGACCCCATGTACAGAAGTTCTGAATTAATACAAAGAAACTATGATTCAGACTCATGGTGTTCATATATTCTCTGTGTATGCATCTTGTTGAATGTTATGCTCATGAATGTTTTTCTCTTTCTATCATGCAATTGCTTTTATGCTATGTATGAATGATTTCTTTTTAAATGTTTGAAATCTGAGAGGAAAGGAGAGTGAAATGAGTTTCAATTGTTTCTCTTTCTAAGTAAGAGTTCCTGCAAGGAGTGAAGTTGAATTGTCCACAAGGAGTGCGTTGACAAAAGGTTCAGAGATTCACCTCTGAAAGCTGAGGAGAGATAGCATTTGTTCTCATATTCACACAGAGGTGCAGTCAGGCACAGAAGTCGTGCAAGGTGTGCATAGAGCAAGCTTAAATCCAGGGGTTGAAACCTGAGAAGCTATGGAGAGACCGTTGCTGCAAAATGTGCGCAAGGTCGAAGAGCATTCAACACTTTAAGTGTTTGGAGGTTGCCACAAGGAGTGCATGCAAGGGTCTTCTTAAAGACTCAAAGTTGTGAGAAAGCTCAGGAAGGATAAATCTTTTGAAACCATTGAAGGCAGCACGAGGAGTTGGTTCAGGTTGAGCGATTAGAAGGCATCAAAATTTTGTGGCACAAGTGGATAAATCCGAGGAAGGAATTCTTGATTTAATTCGTAGGAATTGTCAGGGGGAAAGGAACAGACGGTTAGAATCTTGTGTGGAGAATTAGCGAAATCCCACCAGCCATCCGATCTGATAAAGGAGTGAGGATTTTACGACCGCGTTCGGAGTTCAAGCTCAGGAGATCATGAGCATTGGATCCTCACCTCGTTACCCGTTAGCCATCCAATATGACAGGAGTTGCACAGGGTTTAAACCCTCTCAAGCGGGCGAAGGTCCCGAAAGGTATCGGGATATCGAGGTGTCGGGGTTCGGGAAATCGAAAATCCCGTGGACAAGAGATCGGGTAAATCCATAGTGAAAACCCCGATACAAATCAGAGTCGTCCATCTGTTGGAAGACGTGGCAGGGATCGGGAACCATCGACATATCGTAAGTTTAGAGACCAGGAGTCCGAGACCCTTTGAGTCCCAAAACAGTGATTCGGTCATCGAGACTCACATAAGTGAGTGTTTTGGATTTGTAGTTGGTGAAGTCCGAGGTTTGATCTGAACCGTCCACCCATTTGGGACACGTGTCAGAAATCCAAAGAAGACGGGGTTCGACGTTTCACAGATCTTGAAGACAGGAAACACTTGCATTTTGGAGTTGCGAAGTCCAAAATCCCGAAAGGGAGGAGAGCTCCGTTAGGGGTCCCAACTGACGTCATCTCGTCATAACGAGAGGGGGGTATTGGGAATATCCACGGTGAAAACCCCGAAGCAGACGAGGATCTTCCATCTTTAAGGACACGTAGCAATAATCTTGAATTTTAGGGAAAGTCCCGAAAAAGGAAGTCACATCGAGAAATCGGGATTCGAAGAATCGGGGATCCGAAGAACAAGAGGTCACATACTTTTCGACATCAGAAACCCCGAAATCCTGAAAGGTGATAGGACTGCAGTCATATAAAGGGAGGTCGTATGTACCCAAAATTCTAGCGCAGGGGACTAGCGAAAGTGGAAGTACTCCAGGATATCGGAGATCGGGAAATCGGGAGACAAAAGGTTTGCAACATCGGGGATTGCGAAACCCCGAAACCCAATTTTCCAGTTGTCTGTTGAACAGTGATCGGGCCTAGAAGCTGCGAGGAGCAGAAAAGACCTGTGGGTCAATTTTAATAAAGATTCTAGTGAAGAATCGAAGGAGCCACTCCGGCTCGAGGTAAATTTTGAATGATCCTTAAGACCAGGAGGTCATCGCAGAGGCCTTTTTCGAGGAAGAGGGTGCGGGATGCGTCACAAATCGGGTGTAACACACCCAACCCCTTAAGTATATTTTTAAGGTATGGGGCATCCAAATTCTTCTTTTGACATATCATATCCCCTGTCTTAGGTATTCATCCTCTTCTTATCATCAAGAGATTCCCAACCACTATTGCCACGCTCCAACCCAAGATCTAGTTCAGAAGTTATGCCCTTATAAATTTCTACAAGCCTCTTTGTAAAAAGGCCACATGGCACCCACATGGATCCACCTCACACGTATCATCTCTAAGTTGCTACATCGACAGTGGACTTCCATCCTCCATCTGATCCCACGACGGGGCTCGTTCCTCATTGAACACTTAAGCAAGGGGAGAGTTCGACATTCAACACTTTGGCACCGAACGCCTCTTTTCTGTTATGCACACAAATCCTCTGAAGTCCCTAACTCCCAAACTTTCGAAGGAGCCCGAAATCACTCCACGTGGCTCAATCCTTTGGGCCTTTGAACTTACCTATGGCATCGCACTCTAATTCTCCAGAGTCCTGAAGTCCCAAAATTATGAAGGGTCCCCTCTTGAATATGTTGACTCAGTATATGAAGAGACAGGTACAGGCGGGTCTGACCCTTCGTCGAATTTAGACTCAATGTTCCAACCTCTCATTCCTCCTGATCTCCCTAACCCTTGAAGTCTCAGGTACTCCACCAACCTTTGGCCATGAATTCATGTGCCAGGGGATGACATGCGACAAAGGCTAGGGGTGACACGTGTCCTCGTCAGGACGTGACACATGTCATGTTCTAATGGAATTTAGGGTATGTGAGAAGCACAAATTAGGGTCACACGTGGCATACATGACAGGGGTGCACATCACCCTAGGTGGCATCAATGTGCCACGTCAATCTGGGACTAGAAGCCTCTGGGGGTTCCTAGCTTCACCTACTTGCCAAACCTCCTGAAGCTCCGAAGTCTGAAATTCTTGCCATCTATCTCGCAATACCCCTTAAATCCCACGGTCGAGGTGTGTCCACGTAGATCCATGAATCTACAGATCACGTTAATTTGTAACTTTAGTGTTCAGGTGTTTCTACCCGATCCACACTCCTTTCCTCTCAGATTAGGAATTCGTCGAAGTGTTGTACATAACTCCTTATTCTTGGTTGATCGAATGTTTGAGAGGGATCTCGAAGGGTCCTTAGATTAACGATCCACGTTAGTTCACAATTCTGGCATTTAGAAGTTTTGGCGTTAAACCACGTCTATACTCCCAGAGTGGGACTTCTCCAAATAACTTAGCGCTACCTCCTCACTAAGTTTGATCTAATAGGTGAGAGTGATTCGTAATGGATTCCTAGATCCAAGACCCTAATAAATTTGAAACTTCGACCTTCGATTGTTTTCGAGGGTTGCGAAGTCATTTGTCCCAGAGCTTCGAATTCTCGGAGTTCCAAAGCAAGGATAAGTTCCCTCCTTTCATCTTAGTGAGGGGTTTCCAACCATGGGTCATATGGAACCTTATCAAATTCCAGGGTCTACACTTAGCCTTTAGCTGATATTTGATTAAGGCCGCAGTGCGAACCCACAGTCTCCCAGGAGGCTAAGTTGAAGGGTGCACCTTCCAGTCACTCGACCTAAGTTCTAATTCAGGGACAGGGTAATATAGATAAATCAACAATATTGTGGCAGTCCCATAAATTTGGCTCCAACTCTATAACTGTGAGGTAACTCCCTGGGGAAAACACCTCGATGGATTTTCCGACCCAACCAAATACCAACATTATTTCCTTATAAATGACACAGGGATGGCCGACTCTGAAAGTCAACAAAATAGCAGATGGATGACTTAGGATTAAAATTCCCTTGAACATATATCATGACACAATGGTGACTTGGTAACAAAACACAATATCTAGATGAACACAGTGCAACAACAAAGGTGGAATTGAGACACTCTCCATGATGACTAGAAGAGTGATAAATTCGAGGAGTATCTCTGAATCGTATTACTAGGACGACTCCTAGGAAAGGTAAAACCCAAATGTATTATGAGGACTCAAATAGGTTCTATGTTCAAGGGAGACTCGAATGATACTACCATTTTTAGAATAGACAAATGGTAAAAAAAAAACTACTCTTTTTTTATATATATTTTTGTATTTTGTCCTCCTTCATGATTTAACGAGCACGAAAGAACGATGTGACTAGGGTTCCCGACCCTTCGATAAATCGCAACATGGGCACCAAAAGACAACCTCAGTTCTAACTAGGTCTCCCATGGACGATAGGAACTATCAAACAAGTTACGACATTCGAAATAGAGTGGATAATGTTGCAACCTGGTGGGATCAAACCTAAGGCATGTATTGGTGGAATGGGTGGTTAATAATGAAAATTGTGGATGCATGGAAAAAGGTGTCCCTATATGCCAATTTTGGAACATATAACTCACTTTTAGTGGAAGGTTCTATCTTTGTAAAAGATAGTCCCTATAATCCTATCAACACATGTAAACTAGATTCTGGGATCAAAATGTGTAGTAAAATCTCCAAAAAGAAAATATTTTTGGATTTTTTGGATATGATATATGAAAAACAAAAAAGAACTCACACCACACATCTATGTACAATTCACTACACATCTTTATGATCTACAAAAAGTAAATCTCATTACTAGGCTCAGATCAAGTATATTTTTAATATTCAATGAACTCATGATCCAATGCTAGCATCATATGGCGCATAGAGAGATACTCATTGATCAAATCTAGGGAAGATCCTTGATGGACTCCATTTAGACATAAATTAAGTAAGAAACATAAAATTTCGACAAAAGGGGAAGCATATAATTCGGTGGCAAGTTCTAAAAAAGATAACCAAGGAAACCAACGGTAAAGACTGGGAGGTCTACAAGATTCCCTAGATATTTCCCCCGCTCTTTGATCAAAACTCTTCATGATAACTCTCATCGATTTTGAATAAGGAAAATATAATTGATGCATCACCTCATCCTTTTGATTTTATATCAGAATTCATGATGTCCAAGATGGCCTCTTCTGAACGAAACTTAGTATCAAGGAAATCATGTGAATGTGGAGAGTCAACAACCCATTCGGATGGAGTAGGTTAATAACACTCCATATGAGGATGGAGTTGTTGACCAGTATCAGGGGATTCTTATAGGATTTGTGGATCGATAATATCAACTGCAATGAGTGGTGTGGAAGATCCATATGATTCAATGTCCTCAGGATGACGTACCACCAAAGGATTGATAGACCCAAGGGATCCACTGGTAAATGAAGAAATCATATTGATTGGAGAAATGTTCACAGTAGGTTGTGGTGGAGAAATAGGATATATCCCCATGAGTCAATGATATTTAAACATCCTCAGACCCAGACTCATATTAGACTACTAGGTATCACCAACAAAGGGTACATTATACCCTCCATTGGATCCAAGTTCCAGGGTACAAAACACAAGTTGATCAATCATCACTATTTTCCCTTGATGAGGGAAGAGTAAGACCGAAAAGACTGAAGAGAAAACTTCAATCATGTCATAGAACAAAGTGTTCCCGAGTAACAAGTTGTACTCAAGAGATGCATTGGTGACCTCCACAAAAATGGATACAGTCTTACCACCTAGCTCAATGGGTAAGGTGGTGATTATCCCATGTGGATGGAACATGTGTGCATCGAATGTTTTCAACAATGTTGCAGAAGTGTCGAGATTAGGAGTGACAAGGATTTCCAACAAGAAATAAACATGATGAAAGTCAATGTTCTTTCATCAACCACGGTTCAGAAGATATTTCTCCCCATCGATTTCACTTTGATTTCAAAGAAAACATGATGGGAGAGCCTATGTTGAACCTAATCAAAATCAAAGGTTATCAAAATCAAATCCAAGGGATCAACCCCACCTATGGCATAAAACAAGGCTCTCTGTTCCATTGGGAAACTTTGGATAACTTTGAGTGCGGACATGACATAAGCTTCTTGGGCTAAGTCTTCCAAAATATTGTAGTTGTGGGAAGCCCACATATTTGGATTGTGTGTCATTTTTTGAAGAAATCCATTTTGGGGGAGAAGTGGCATGTCAAAAGTTGGCTTCTAAATTTGAAGAGGGCCACCAAGTTGGGAAGAATATGTTGATTCATGAGAAGCAGGCGTAGGCTAGGAATTTTTGTAGTTCTTGGCTCGAGTTTGGAAATTGATTGTATAGTCACATATGAAAATAGAAGCATCGAAGGAAGAGTATTCATGTTGATGGGTATATTCCATGCCTTCTTGCAGAGGGGAAAGATTTTTTGCAACCATGTGTTGTGGTTAAGTGGGAAAGGGATGAGTTAGGACAGAGGTATGTAGGGGTCCCCTTTTTCTGATCCAAATATGAATGGATATCATCCTTCCTGGGACAATAAAGAGTAGGGTGGTCCTCCCCACAAATCGTGCAGGGGAACCGACTCTTCACTTTCTCTTTCTCACCCCCCCTTTGATTTTTTGTTTTGGATTGGTCCCTTTCTCAATGTTGGAAATTTTCCTTTTATTCCTCTAGGTTGTTCAATATTCTTAAGTTGTATGGATTGCACTAAATTCACATTGAACGTATTTGTAGGGACCAATGTAATTTGAGAATTAGAGACATAAGGTGACAAGTGTGATGATATATACATGTGACCCATCTCATCAACTAATTGGCCCACAAAGGAATGGGAAACAAAACCCACCACAACATTGACATGGGGTCCTTGGTTTGGTTTCTTTGGATCTGTCAATGACCTAGGAGCATGTGGGATAATTATATAAAGGGTACATGACTGAGAGTATATCAAATATAAGAATTGGCATGCATAATGTTAACGATATTTCTTGTAAGGGGGTTAGAATGCAGAAAGAATGGGTTAAAACCCACTTGTCCTAAGTTTGAGTGTAAAGGTGCCCGTGGTAAACAGTGAACGGATCTGGACGGTGCGCATCTGTGCGCGCAAATCAACGGTGCATATGCGATTCCAGACCCCCCCACCTTTCTACCTTTAAGCGCAGGGGGGGGGGGTCCAGAATCGGGGGCGCATCTCTTCAACTTTCCAGATCAGCGCGCCCGGATCAACGGCGATGGAGGCAATTCAAGACCCCCCCCCGCCTTTCTACCTTTAAGCGGAGGGGGGGTGGGTGTCCGGAATCGGGCGTGCAGCTTTCCGACGGCTGGTATCTTAGCGCCCGGATCAACGGCGCTCACGTGCTCCCATCATTCTCAGTCGCTCTATGTTTAGCCTGCGTGGGCCCTTCTCCCGTCATGTCACCTTCCAGAGCCACCTTTCTTCTGCCATCGTGTATCATCCATCCACCTCCCCTTTATGGTCCGCGTGGTCTTCCTTCCTTCTCATCATCCACACACCACTTGCCACGTGTCTCCTTCCCTGCAACCTCTCTCGCTCCCTCATCACTTCTTACTCCACTCCCCACTGTTTTGGCCCCATGACTCCATTCCCGTGCCCCCACCTTCCATGCTGGCCTCCACGCATATTCTTTGAGCCAGTCAGTTATTCCAGGTGGCAGCATGGGAGGCCCTCCACGTCCCGAAGGTGCCGAGTTGGCCGGGCCATCCTCAATCCTGATGAAGCAGTTATTAAAACGGTTGGTGGTGGTTAAACATCGCCTCCGCCCTAATGGGAAAGCACGGCCATGAATTAAAGGCACGTCGATTCGTCGTTGGAACTGTCAAAGAGTCAGATTGCGTCTGACATAAGTTGCACGACCTTTCAAAGGTTGACTGTCAGAAATCCATGCAGACGCAAAGCCTTCAATGCAGTGTCTTGATTTCGTTGTTGTTGTAGCTCTGAGTATATGAAGGTGTTTTCGCCATTTTTGTAGGGATCAATGGTAGATCTCAACTCCCGACTGTAAAGTTTCAGCAACCATTCTAGTTCTCTGGGTGGTGCCTCTGTGTTTGAGATTTCTTGTTTTATGACAAACAATTTCCTTTTTCCATCTATGTTTTCGTCTTGTATCAGAGAGTTCATGATCAAATGATTCGCGTGGATTGTTACAGTGATGTTATGATAAAGGATTTGTTGTGACATTATTGTATTCTCTAGTCTTTTGTGTTTGAATGTAAGAGGATCTAGCATTCGAATGTTTTCTCCTTCAGTCTGCTATAAACCTGATGTTTATGATAGACCTTCACACTTTTCTCATGCAAGTCTTCCCCCTACTCACCCTTAATACAACTCATTGTTTGAATTTTATCAAGACCTCACTCGTCATGCATACCTAGCCTAGTTTCAGAGTTGAGACGAGATTGTTCCGAGTGTGCTTCCATTTGATCTCCCCTTTTAAACAAATCGTGACATTAAACTGATGGGTGTCAGGCTCTGCTCCTGCAATCAATCCAGGAGTGACTTCTGACACTAACATTTCTGGCGCCGTTGCCGTGGACGAAGTTGAATATTTTCCCCGGGATTGAACGACAAAGATCAACTGATTCTGAAGGTGCATCAAATATCAGAACTTGAATATTGCTACTGTGCACCTGGAGACTCCATTGTGACGACCCCGCTGGGGAGAACCTGCTCTATCATTGTGGCTTCGAGAGGCAGACACACGAGGTCTAATCCACACTTTCCTTTAGCTACACCAGAAGCTGACTCGGAAGCGGTGCGCAGAAAGGGAAAGAGCTCCGCGAAAGAAGTTTCCATCGCCGAAACAGGTAATGTGCCTTCCCCTTCTGAGAGGACTCCATTTTCTTATTCTCAGCTTCCTAGTCGTCCTTCCTCTAAGGTTTCCCATTTTCTGAATTTCGAGAGTGTTCCTGCTGAGTTTTATCCTCCTGGTCTGGTATCAGAAAGAGAGATCCTTGTCACTCCCCCCTCCCTGGAGGTTGTGCCTCAACACATACCTCAAGCCTCTAAAGGTTTCACCACCCCTCCTCTTATTGCTACTACTGCACGGAGAGAAGCATCTGCACATTCAGGTCCCTTAGCTCTCTCTCTGTTTTCTCCGTGGTCTCCTCCAAGAAGCTCTTTTCCGACATCTCCCATCCATACTCCTTCTCCTCCGAGTTCTCCTCTACCTAATATCCCTATGGCTGGTGCTAATCCCCCTCTTAATAGGATGGACGCCATAGTTTCTACTAGATATGCTCCTTTAATCCTACCACATCCTATGAATCC
>SNQJ01S0030257.1:34261-53567 GCA_010110895.2 Picea sitchensis | reverse complement strand
GATTGTTCCGAGTGTGCTTCCATTTGATCGCCCCTTTTAAACAAATCGTGACATTAAACTGATGGGTGTCAGGCTCTGCTCCTGCAAGCAATCCAGGAGTGAATTCTGATGCTAACACATAATGGCTTGCCCCTCGATGACCACCCCAGCCATAGCTACATCCTTGGGAATGATTGGAAGGAGAGATTTGGTGAACTACTCCATCAAGAGATTATCTAGGATTTGGGTCTTAATCATCCTATTCCTTCATTGACACTCATGTATATGTTCAGAAATGTGGGTGGAATTGACACGATGATGTCAAGGGATCCATTCATATCTTGTACCATATAGGTAATTGGTAATGTGTTATAAATTCCATTTCCAAGTCATTGAAGCTTTTAAAGGAAGTGCCCTATAACTCAATATACCATTTGGTGGCACTTCTAGTTAGGGATATTTGGAAAATACACAACCTCACACTATCATCCATTAAGGAATTGGATGAGAACCACAAGTGATACGTCATGATGTGTGTGGAAGAGTCTTCTCCTGGATTTCCATTGAATTTAGGTATGTTTGATAGTAGCTTCCCAGGCATGACCGACCATGAAGGGTTGTGGGAAATAGGTTCATTTGTCAAATGTGACAAATCCGGTGTAACACACCCAACCCCTTAAGTATTGTTTTAAGGGATGGGGCATCAAAATTCCTCTTTTGACATATCATATCCCCTATCCTAGGTATTCATCCTCTTCTTATCGTCAAGATATTTCCAACCATTTTCGCCATCCTCCAACCCAAGCTCTAGTTCAGAAGTTATGTCCTTCTGAAGTTCTACGAGCTTCATTGGAAAGAGGCCACATGGTGCCGACATGGATCCACCTCACAAGTATCATCTCCAAGTTAGTACATCCATAGTGGAATTCCATCAAGAATTTGATCCCACGATGGGGCTCGTTCCTCATTGAACACTTAAGCGAGGGGAGAGTTCGACATTCGACACTTTGGCGATCAACGCCTCTTTTCTGTTCTGCATGCAAATACTCTGAAGTCCCGAACTCTTGAACTCCCGAAGGAGCCCAAAATCACTCCATGTGGCTCTGGCCTTTGGGCCTTTGGAATTACCTATGACATTGCACTCCAATCCTATGGAGTCCTGAAGTCCCAAACTTCCAAAGGGTCCCCACTAACATGTGGTGACCCGGTATATGAAGAGATAGGGTGGGTCCAACCCTTCGATGGATTTAGACTCAATGTTCCAACCTCCCATTCCTACTGAATTCCCTAACTCTTGAAGTCTCAGGTACTCCACCAACCTCTGGCCACGCATTCATGTGCCAGGGGATGACACGCAACAGAGGTCAGGGGTGACACGTGTTCTCTTCAAGAGGTAACACATGTCATGTTCTAAGGGGATTTAGGGTATGTGAGAAGCACAAATTAGGGTGACACGTGGCATACAGGACAGGGGTACACATCAACTTAGGTGACGTCGGTGTGCCACGTCAATCTGGGACTAGAAGCCTTTGGGGGTTCCTAGATTCACCTACTTGCCAAACCTATTGAAGCTCTGAATTCTAAACTTCTTGCCATCTATCTCCCAATACCCCTTAAATCCCATGGTCGATGTGTGTCCATGTAGATCCATGAATCTATGGATCACGTTAATTCGTAACTTTAGTGTTCAAGGGTTTCTACCCAATCCACACTCCTTTCCTCCCAGATTAGAAATTTGTCGAAGTGTTGTACATAACTCCTTCTTCTTGTTTGATTGGACATTTGAGAGGGATCCCAAAGGGTCCTTAGATTAACTATCCATGTTAGTTCACAATTCCGACATTTAGAAGTTTTGGCGTTAAACCATGTCTATACTCCTAGAGTGGGACTTCTCCGAAGCACTTAGCGCTACCTCTTCACTAAGTTCGATATAATAGGTGAGAGTGATTCCCAATGGATTCCTAGATCCAATACCCTAGTAAATTTGAAACTTCAGCCTCCAACTGTTTTCGAGGCTTGCGAAGTCATTTGTCCCAGAGCTCTGAATTCCCAGAGTTCCTAAGAAAGGATAAGTTCCCTCCTTTCATCTTAGCGAGGGGTTTCCAACCATGGGTCATATGGAACCTTATCAAATTCCAGGGGCTATACTCAACCTTTAGTTGATATTTGATTAAGGTCACAGTGCGAACTCGCGGTCTCCCAAGAGGCTAGGTTGAAGGGTGCACCTTCCAGTCACTGAACCTAAGTTCTAATTCAAGGACAGGGTAATATAGAGAAATCAACAAGATTGTGGCAGTCCCATAAAGTTGGATCCAACTCTAGAACTATGAGGTAACTCCCTAAGGAAAACACCTCGATGTATTTTCTGACCAAACCAGATACCAACATTGTTTCCTTACAATCATTCAAACTCAATATTTTATAGAAGGACAATAAACAACATTATCATGAATTTCACACAAGTCACAAGTTATCACATATAATATAATCATGCATTTCAATTCTAGTATATCGGTGATCTAGAATTAGATCTGAGAGCTTGATGGGGCTCAGAAAGGCCTATAAACTAAAATTTCTCAAAATCTTCAAAATGGAAGTGTGTGTATTACTCGTCGATATGAACCCAACTCAAATTGAACGAGCTCAAACGGACGTTGTTTGCACCAGATATTGTGATCCGTTCATTTGGCCAAACAGGAAAAAAAAATGATGATTGTACAGTCTATACAATGCCATGTTGCAGCTGACTGTATAGATCGTACGACCATACAAATGATGTGGAAACTTACACGTGACAGGGTGACTGGGCATACGATTTGTTGATGTGGAAGTTATACATGGACCAATCAGGGAGTGACACATGTCACCACTACAAGGGTGACACATGTCACATCTATACTGATGAAGTGGAAAGGCCATATGACATATGGTAGGTGAGGTGGTAGGGTCGTACGATAGGTGGCAGGTATAGCGGAAGACACTCGACAGACAAATGGACCATTCAGTGTTTGACACGTGGCATAGGTTTCCGCAAATGGTGAGGTGCCACATGGAACAGACATGGATTTCCACATGGAACCCATTTATTGGTTTGTTGGTTGCAAAACTATTGGACTTCATAAGGTTAGATTGCGTGACCTCCCATCGGGCTACGTCTTGGTAAGGCTGGGATAGCTAGCCCGCCTGCACTATGGGTCTTAACCCTACATCTCTCCACTTGTATTTATAGTTGCATGTGGATTTTTTTGGGCACAGAAAGGGTCAAGGCTTGGTCCCAACCCTTAGTTTAATCTCCCCTTATGACCCTTCATATGTGACCACTCTTCTTACCATGGCACGTGGAAAACGGTTGGGGCCTAGCCCCGATCCTATGGAATTTTCCATACAAACCGATGGCTCGACCTTTACACTTGGTGCTCAGTTAAACGGTTAGCACCCAATCAGTTAGGCTTGCCCTTCGACTAGGGTGATAGTCCAGTGTATACACCATCAGGGGGTTTAACAACCAAATGTGTGTAGAGCTTTAAGATATGAGCATATGGGAGGTAATCTGACCAGGGGCAGAGAAGTAAGGGGCCAACGTACCAAGAGAATAGGGCATGGCCACATGGAGACAACCCACATGAACATGAGCCCTATGAAAGGGGGTTGCACCTTGTTTTTGGAATAAAGTGGTTTTTGAACTATGTAATAGTGATTTTTATTGTTTTATTCAACATAATTGAGAAATTTTGGTCTTTTGGGGGGGATATTGGGCCCTTTTTGAGGCCAGATCTTCTGGGGAAGTTGGGAGATGGTTACCAACTTCATATCTATATACGCCAGGTCTTCTTGAAGCCATAAAGTTGGATTCAAAGTAGATTTATGATGAATATTTTCCAATCCAGAGCCATTTTTATGCAAGGAAGTTGTTGAGAAGAGTAGCTTTGCAGGCCATTTCTAGGAGCTCCGGTCATCTGATTTGAATGTTGTTTCTTTTGTTGGGTTCTAGAGATCTAGTAGAACAAGACCATATCAGTTTTGTAACCTTTTGGTACTTTTGTGATGTACTTATAAATCTTTGAACAGAAATAAGAAAGCCTCACCCATTGAGACAAAGGCCCAGAGATGTAGGCGAGATTGTTGAACTCCGTTATCACATTGGTGTTTATGGTTTGTTGTTATTATTGATTTGTTTCATATCTATATAAGTGTATATGTCTGTCATGTTTCATTCATAATTCTTCCTCTTTCATTCAACTTCCTAAATGGTTAATTAACACATGCTAAATAACTCAACCATTGTTATTTAAAATATCATTTCAGATCAAGTGTTATCAGAGCTAGTTGATGTTTGGATTTGATTTTTTCATTTTTACCCAGGAAACACTACATCATGGTGAAGGAGAGATTTTTAAAGAGAATCCATTGATTGGATTGAGAAAGATAACTTCTCAAAGAGAGAAAATGGCATCGGAAGAGGGACTTTTTCAGGATGAGAAAGAGTTTCAAAAAACTTTCTTCGCCATGTCGGAGATGATGAAGGTTTTGTATGAGGATTACTTGGAACGAAAGAGACCAGTTATTGGTGAATATTCAAAGGGAAAAAGTGAAGAAGGAGAGGATCCTCCTCAAATTCTGTCTTCACCTCCATCTTCACCTCCTTCTTCTCCTTCTTCTTCAAGTTCAAGTTCTAAATCCACTGGAAAGAAACATGTCAATAAACATAAGAATGAAATGTCTTTACTAAAACTTTATGTTAAATTTGAATTACCCATGTATGATGGTGAAGTTAATGCAGAAAGACTTGACAATTGGGTCAGATAGATGGAGGTTTATTGCAGTTTGAAACAAATCAAGGATGAGGAAAGTCATATCAAGTTGACATCACTTAGACTTGCAAGCACAACACTCATCTGGTGGTAGCGCAAGTTGAAAAATGGCACGCAACAAGTGGGTAATGTATTTCCATCATGAAAAACTTTTATTTCTGCACTTAGAAAGAAATTATATCCTTTGGGTTATAAATAGAAAGTGTTAATTGAATGGAAAGATTTAAAAATAAGAAAAGGACAAACCGTGCAAGAACACATAGATCGATTTCGTAAAATGGCATTGATGTTAGATATTCCTTTACATACCCAAGAAACTCTTATAAAGTATATAGGAGGTTTACCTACACATATTGGAAATATTGTATTCATGTTTGGACCTACTACAATTGATGATTTTTAGGTTCAAGTGACATACATTGAAGCAGGGAAAACAAGTGTTGGTGTATCATGGGAATCATCTTCAAGGAAGAGGACAAAAGGAAGTGGCATGGAAAGAAGGAAAATGTAGTGGCAATAAAGGAAGAGAAGCCCTCTTGCAAGCATTGCAAGAAAGAAGGGCATGATGAGGACCGTTGTTGGCAATTTCATCCCGAGATGAGACCAAAGTGGTTCAAGGAAAATAAAGGGAGGCAAAAATTCATGGAAAGAACAAGACCAACAGACTTGGGATCAGATTCAGGTGATGAATGAAAAGTCTCATTGGTTGGTATGATAGGTAAAATTGGTGAAGGAGTTGATTGTAGAAGTAACTTGTTTCACATAAGGGTCATCATGAGGCACACTAAGTTTGATACATTGATAGATAGTGGATCTCAATCTAACTTAATTTTAGACAAATTGGTTAAGCATTTGAGATTAAACACACAGATGCATCATAAGCCTTACAGACTTAAATGGATAAGAAACAATAATCAATTGCACATAGCAAATCAGTGCACATTAAAATTTGCAATTTCATCTAAGTTTGTGGATGAGGTAACATGTGATGTGGTGCCACTAAGTGAATGTGGAATGGTCTTAGGCAGTCCATACTTGTATGATTGTAAAGCAATCTTCTACAAGGAAAAGAATCAATATCATTTAACCAAAGTAGGTCAAGAATATGTGGTTCATGCTCATCATTTAAAGGAAAATAAATCTCTTCAAACTATGGAACAATTAAGAAAGGAAGCTCAAGCAAGAAACAAACCTATAATTGTTTCAAGACAAGTAATTGATATTAACCAAGAACATGAGATGATTGTAGAATGGAAAATCAATCAGAGTTTGCTTCAAGATAAGCTAATGTCGTGCAAATATTACAAACATATCAGCATATTTGCAATTATAATTTTGATGCTATCATTAGTAATTTTGTCTACATGGATGATAGTGGTTTCAATAATATGTGACAGGGTAGAAATGGCTAACAATATGATGTTGGTTATCATGATTGTGTTACAGTTGATCTTGGTGAGACAGGGGCACAGGATAGAGTTTAAATACAGAGAACAAGTCAGGTGTCATATTCTGAACTTGATGACTAGTCAGTAATCTTTTGGGGACCAAAAGGTCTTTAGTGGGGAGGTGTGATGCAGAATTGGATCTAGGAGCTTGATGGGTCTCAAAAAGACCTAAAAAATCAAATCTCTCGGAATGGCTTCAAAATGGACTTGTTCGTAGGCCTCGTCGATACGAACCCAACGCAACTTGAATGGGCTCAAATGAACATCATATCCCCCAGATATCATGATCTGTTCATTTGGCCAAACAGGCAAAAAAAGTGATGATTGTATAGTCCCTACAATGCCATGTAGAAATTGACTTTACAGGTCATACGACCGTACAGATGACATGGAAAGGTACACATGGCAGGGTGACTAGGTGTACAAGTTGCTGACGTGGGAATTATATGTGGACCAATCAAGGAGTGACACATGTCACCACTACAAGGATGACATGTGGCACATCCATACTGATGATGTGGCAGGTTCATATGGCAGGTGGCAGGTGATGTGGCAGGGTCATACAAAAGGTGGCAAGTACAGTGGAAAACACTCAGCAGATAGGTGGTCCATTCATTGTTTGACATGTGGCATAGGTTTTGGCGAATGGTGAGGTGCCACATGGACCAAACATGGGCTGCCACATGGCACCCATTCATTGGTTCATTGGTTGCAAAAACATTGGACTTCATGAGGTTTGATAGCGTGACCTCCCACCAGGCTACATCTTGGCAGGGCCAGGCTAGCCAGCCTACCCACACTATGGGTCTTAACCCTAAAGGTCTCCAATTGTATTTAAAGTTGCATGTGGATTTGTTTGGGCATGGAAAGGGCCAGGGCTTGGCCCCAGCCCTTGTTTTAAACTCTCCATATGAACCTTCATATGTGACCACTCTGCTTACCATGGTGCACTAACAATAGTTGGGGACTAGCCCCAATCCTATGGGATTTTCCATATGACCTGGTGGCTCCACCTTTACACTTGGCACTCGGTTAAACGGTTAGCACCTGATCGGTCAGGCTTGCCTAGTGACCATGGTGCTAGTCCAGGGGCTACACCATCGAGGGGTTTAACAACCAAATGTGCGTGGAGCTTTAATATATGGGCATATGGCACATAATGTGACCAGGGGCCGAGAAGTAACGGGCCAACACGCCAGGAGAATAGCGTCTGGCCACATGGAGACACCCCACATGACTAGGAGTCCTATGAAAGGGGGTTGCACTCTATTGTTGGAATAAATTGGTTTTTTGAACTATATTATAGTCATTTTTATTGTTTTATTTAGCAGAATTGAGGGATGTTGGTCTTTTTTGGGGGATATTGGCCCCGTTTTTAGGCCAGATCTTGGGGGGAAGTTGAGAGATGTTTACCAACATCAGATCTATATAAACTAGGCCTTCTTGAATCCATAAATGGGGATTCATAGTAGAGTTATGCTGAAGATTTTCCAAACCAAAGCCATTTTTATGTAGTGAAGTTGTTGAGGAGAGCAACTTTGCGGGCCATTTCTGGGAGCTCCGATCATCCAATTTGAGTGTCGTTTATTTTGTTGGGTTCTATAGATATGGTAGAACAAGACCATATCAATTTTGTAACCCTTTGGTACTATTGTGATGTACTTATAAATCTTTGAACATAAATAAGAAAGCCTCACCCACTGAGACAAAGGCCCAGAGATGTAGGCGAGATTGTCGAACTCTGTTATCACATTCGTGTTTATGGTTTGTTGTTATTCTTTCTTTATTTCAGATCTGTATAAGTGTATATGGATGTCATGTTTCATTCATAATTCTTCCTCTTTCATTCAACTTCCTAAATGGTTAATTAACACATGCTAAATAACTAAACCATTGTCATTTAAAAGATCTTTTCAGATCAACTGGGCATAAAAATACTTATCCATTATAGTTGATCACCAATCGAATGATTGTGGGTGTTCTCCTTTCCACCCAACCATAGGCTTAGAGGCATTCATTCTTAGTTCTCTGGCCACCCCCATGCCAAGCCATGATATCACTACGGAACCTTTGTATTTTATCAGAGGTCCTTTCTTTGTCACAGTCTTTGTGAGGTTTTTCAGATTCTCCCTCAACATAAAGCTCACAAACTTCTGCTTAGGTTATGTCTTCTACAAATTCTCACAGATCCTTTCTTTTATTCTATGCAGTAACCAAAATATCTTATCAAGCTCCCTGTTCTTCTTCTCAGTTGGAGATCCTCACGTGCTCTTCCTCTTTTCTTCTGCATTTTCGGGTCACACCTTCCATCTCTCTCTGTGTCTCCTTATTTTATGTCTTTGTGTGTATTCTTACACTCCTTTCTCTTCCTCGGGAAGGTTCCATACCTGTCATGTTCCTTCTGTTAGAAGGAAACTTGGGTCAGTATGGGCCTATAGGAAAAACTGCCCTCTGTGGTACTTCGAGATGACATTTTTATGTCTCCCCAACCAAAACCTCCATGCTTCTCTTCATTGGGGTAGTTGATTTTTCAATCATCGTTCCTTTCATTAACTGATTCTTCCTTGGAATTTAGATGAGGCTTATTATTTCAACAAAGAGAATTTGGGTCATTTGACATAATGAAACCTCTCTACAATTTCCTCTCTTTCCTCTAGTGATATCATGGCCAGTACTTCAAGGATTCACTCCCACAGTAAGTTATTGGAAATCTAAACAACAATACATTTACATTGTTCACAATCCATAGCATGGTGATCATAATAAATGATTAATTATAGGTTGGGGGAAAAAGGGGTGTTACAAAAAGGTTCCCTATTGTGTGGTGAATGTGGTTTTATATTTGTTAGCCTATTGACTTGACAATAGTAGAAGTGACATAATTTGTGATCCTACAACTTGTTGCAAGATTGGTTCAATGTTAGGAAGAAGAAAATTATCTTTTAAACTTTCCCTATTTAGTGCATGAAAATCAACACATAGTCTTATATCACCATTATTTTTCCATACTGGAACAAGGTTATATACCCATTCAAAATATTTTACAAGAAATATAATATGGGAATTAATAATCTTTTGAACTTTCTTTCTAATAGTAGCTTCTAAGGTAGGATTAATAGGCCTTTGTGTTTTCCTTACCAGTTTTTCTTCTTCCTTGATAGGAATAACATGTTGAATAATTTTAGGATCAAAAACACGTAGATCATCATATGACCAAGAAAAGACATCCTTAAATTCACATAACAGATCCATGAATTTTTGTTTTTCTTCCTCTAAACATCAAGCTCCAATATTTAAAATATATGGGTCTTCTTAAATCCCAGTGTTCACCGAAACAATACTTCCATTTTTTTTTTTACTCCTCCTTTTCCTTTTCATTTGTGTAGCCAACTTCACTAGATGAAAAATGAGGTCTCTAGATGAGATAATCCTAAGGAAACTTACTACCTTGTATAGAGATAGTATCATTTTGTTTTAATGGCTCATTCTGAAAAAGGGAATATATAATTTCATCATGAGAAAAAAAATATATATATTCCATGAATCTACATTATCAGGAAAGTGAGGATTATATAAAGACATAAATGTACAATAAGGCCTTTGAAGAAGTAATTTTTGTGTAGGAATAGTTGCAAAAACAACAAGCCTATCAACCATATAATTCAAATCTCTCATGATATGAGTGATGTTAAAAGATAAAATATTGGATATTAAATACCATACTTCCTGTGTATACCTTTTAAGCAACTTGTTTGAGGGGGTATAAATTCTTTGAAAATGATTTACGACAAGTTCAGAAACCACAAAAATAGTAAGATGATAACAACCAAGATTGAAATAATTTTCAATTCCAAGAATCAAATATTCAAATTTTGTGACATTTTTAGTACAAACAAATTCTAGTCTATTAGAAAAACTATGAATCTTTCCTACATGTGAATATAGTACTATGCCAGCTCCCTTACCCTAACTCAATCATGGACCATCAAAATTCATGTTGCACATTCCATCTTTAGGATCTAGAGGTGGTGAAACATAATAATTATCTTCTTCTATAAAAATAGAGTATACACTAATGTATTCCTCAATATAATTGACATGTGTTTATGGAATACTTTCTATATAAGGTGAGATTATTCCCTCCCAAAGAATAATTATGTTCTTTCCATTATTAGGAAGAGACATATGTGTCCCATATAGTGAAATGTACCCACCAATTAGTGTTTTCCAGACTCTTCCAAAAATGATGGAATAGTTGCAAAATAGCATGTCAATCACTTGGATATTACAAGTGCTTCTTATCTTCGGTTCATCACAAAAAACCAAAGTCACATCCTTAATTTCTTCTATAGTGGCTTGCTACTGACTATTGTAAGAAATCATACTCTTTGAATTTTCATTTGTACATGAAAGAACCAACTCTTCCATGATGATCTTATACATGACACGAGGACCTGATCTGCCATAGATTAGATAACAATGAAAAACTTTATCCATAATATTTATAGATACATAGAAAGGAGGTTTTTTTTACATAAATCCTTGGATTATATACACCTTCCTTATTTATTTACATGCCTTCTTCACTCCATTCTTCAGTTAAAATGGCAATGGTGGAAGTCTTACCTTCCATGAAATCCTTCAAATGCCTTCGTTGTTCAAGGATGGTGACAATATCCAATAAAGATGCATCTAACTTGATTGTAGCCAATTGTTTCAAGATATTATACTTGGATGGAGAAGAAGAGGTAGATAACTCTTGAATTTGAGTACCCCTTGTAACTCGAGGGTTAGTTATCCAAGCATATCAACTAGGAGAAAAAGTAGTCTTGGGAGGACCCCCCTTGCTTTGATAAGATTTGTTTAGAGTGTCAACCATCATGACATCCTCTTCTTGAGATCAATCTAAGGAAACAATAGTTGTATCAGTCCTCTTTCCAAATATGCATTCTCTTATTCTCAGCTTAATTTTAGAAGTATTTTCATCATGATTCTCTTCATAAAAATTACACCAAGTTTTAGAAGGATTATATTTTTAGGCCAAAAATTATTAGTTTGATTCCCAAAGGTATCCAAAGTAGAATTTTCAGTTGGAAAAGAGGTGGAAGTCACCCCTTTTCTCTCGAAATAAATCATCTGATTTCTCATATCCTAAACCAGTTGTAATATAGTTGACATATCACTTTGTTTCACAAAGTCTTCAACAAGAAGCCCTATTCCTTCCAATTTCTCCTCAAACTTTAAACAAGTATGTAATGCAGATCCCATTCTTTTATCATTCTTCTCCTCTAGCCTATGATGATAGGTAGAAGGAAAGGTGTTATAATAGTGAATTAATGTATCATGATTGTGAGGTTTAATAATTTGTGGAATCTGATTATACAATTTGGTGAAACGTAAATTGAAATATTTAATAGTTTCACCTTTATTATAGAAAATATTGTTGTAATCTCTAAGAAAATATGTTGGACTTTGAGGTTTTCCATAGGTTGATTTGAACCAATACGATAATTCATCCCAAGTTGTGAAGATATTGGGTGGTAATTCAAAGAAATTAGTTGCAACCTTTCCTTCCAATGAGTTGACAAAAAGTCTCATACACATATCATTTTCATTTTCTCTGATATTATGACATGCATTTGAAAAAGCAATAAGATGTTCATTAACTGAAATAGTGTTGTTACCAGAAAATTTAGGCAAATGATCTTTGAATTTTGGAAGAGGTGTAGTGGTTGGAGATAAACTAAGGGAGAAGACACATGCTGCAAAGTAGCATTTTCATATTCCTCAAATTTAAATAAAGCGTATTGTTTGATGACTTTAATAGGATTTGTAGTTGACTGGATAGGGTTGTAGTGACAGTACATGCTTCGATTAGAGAATAACTTGAATTTTGTGAAGAATTAGATACATTGTACTACCAAAACCACCAAAAGAAATCATTGTGGGTTGTCTGGGAGGAAAAGATATTAAAATACTTGTTACTTTATATGAAAAATCTAAAAAATATCTTCTGATCCTTGGCTGAAGATTCTTTAAGACTTCCTTTTCCCCTCCTACTTGAAAGAGAGGATTAAATTCAAGAGATTAGCCTCTTATTTTCCTTGACAAACGTGACTAGGTGGTCATAATATAGAAGTTATTGAGGGGACCTATTTCAAGATTTCTTTTGAAGGGATTTTATTTTATCTTGAATTTCAATATTGCGGGCTATAGTTTCCTAAGAACGTTCAAGTTCTTTGTGGGTATGAAAAAATTAAAGAATAAAATAAAAAAGGTACAATGCAATATTTATTTGATCAGGAAACCTCAAGATGGGTTGTTATTGGGTAGTCAAGTTCTTTAATCAAGAGAAAAAAACAAAAAACAAAAAACAAATAACTAGAGAGTAAAAGATACTACCCAATATGGTCTCCAAATAAATGTTGAGGAAATGAATGTCTATATATTGATTCAAGCATTTACAAATCTCACTAGTATAGGTGAGATATACATGATTATCACCTTGGGATTATAGCATGTTCAAAAATATCAATCATCCCTTAAGAAATAATTTCTTAGACCTGAAGTTATTATCAAACATATATGCTTTGCTATAAAATAAAATTAAAAAATGAAAAATTTCTTGTAAAATAAATTTATAATAACTAAATAAATAAATATAAGATAACACACATTTGAAAACAAAGTATACCACAAGTCTCAAATTGAGAAGAAATCAGAAAATGATTTTATTGATATCTTTTCTAAGTTACAACTAAATTTCTCTTTACAAACCCCTACCAGGGTTTGGAATAGATTTAGACTTAGAAGTGTAAGATGTAATTTTGAATCATACAAATACAATTTATGTATTAAATAAAAATACGAAAACTAAAATTAAAATGGATCAATCCAAGATACAAGCACATCATAGTCTTGACTCTGCAAAATAACATTAATCAACATTGAAACTCAATATAGAAATTCTAATTAAGTCTAAATAGGCTATCAAGATGAATGAATGACCTTTTGAAGCATGCCAAAAGTATATGATTACCAATCCTTTCTTTTTTCCACCTTTACAGTAACCCTGCTATCAACAAGAGGACTTATCTCTCAAGAAACTCATAAATGAATGAATGAATAATAATTTTCACTTGAGGATAGAGAAAACATTATCAGAAGTATCTCTCTATATTTTCTCATGTATTTCTCTGTCCTTTCTCTCTTGCTTTTATTCTTCAAAAGTAGTTCAAGTGGTTCAACTACTTTCTGTTACTAAAGTTAAATAACTTTAGTTAATATAGGACAACTTATTAATAATAAGGGTAAATAATAATAAATATTAATTAATAGGTGGGCCCCCTATGTCTTTATTTCCTTTTATTTTCAAGATTCCCCTTGTTTCTCCATATTTTACTCAAATATCATGCACATGTCATCAAAATAATATATCTCAAAACTCAATCAATGTAATCATACCATATTATCACAACACTTGTATCTCCCAAAACATCATAAAGAATGCTATAAAAGTTTTTCAAAAATAAATATCATGTCTGATGTCCCAAAAATGATGCCTCGAATGTCGTAGTAAAGTATCATAACATAATAAAAATAAAGTCATAAATAATATTTTATGTTTGAGCTAAACTCTCTCTATACACTTCCTTCTCACAATGCTACCCTATGTTTAACTAAATATGCATCAACCATTTTTTCTTCAACCTTTGACATCTCTGGGTGCATGTCATCAAAGGTAATTTTTATTACATCATCCTCAAGTTTGGTAGGAATGGAATTGATGGTCTAGGAGGATATCTTATATGAATTAGAACTAACACAAATGGTAGGTCATTTTCCTTTACTTGGCTGAGGTTCAATGGATAAATATTTATATATTTTTGGAAGTTGAATAGAGTGTACATGTGAGGCAGCATAAGAAACATGTTGAGCAGGTTGTAAAGGAGGAGGAGGAGGATGAAATGGCAATGACACAATGGGACAATGAAATACACCATAGGGAGGATTGGTAGGTACATTTTCCCATCCATCATTGGTTGGTGGCATATGGGGTTGCTCAGGAAATTATGCAATTCTTGGGTGTAGTTGAAGAGGAGGTATAATAGGGGGATAAGGTGGATGGAAGGTAGGATGGAAAGCGAGGTTCAAATAGCTACTTTCGACTAGTTTTTTGAATTCCTTAGACTTAACATCGAAATCAATGGAGAAACTCATTATTTTGTTTCTTCCTCTTTTCCCAAATGCATTATCTGTTTTACCTCTGTTGTTGCCATGTCTGAAAAAACTCATCTAAATATCCATCAATGATCAAATTAGTACATATATACAAGATAAAATATGTTAATCATAAAACACTATTTTTCATTTAAAATAATTTTACAATGGCTTTGAATTGACCAAGCGATCAAGCATGCAAAGGAATATGAAAAGGAATAAGGAAAAAAGGGAAGAAATAATAAGTTTCCCTTTCTCTGCTTGTTGTCAATAACATTCAAACTATAAATTCTCCACCAAACTATCATTGATCCTATTGAACATGAGAAATGAATGTAGATGAAATTATAAATGACAATGAGTAATAAAAATGGACTTCTAACTTATGGAAAATGTAATTGATGACATGAACGCATGATAAAAAAAATACATGTTCAAAATCCATTTTATCAATTATGTTCAAAACTCATCCTTTTATTTTATCATACTCTTTAAATTACTTTCAACATTAAAATCTTCATGGCCTTTCATTCATCCATATAATATCAACAAGACAGATATCTACATGTCATATTTTTATGTCATATCTCCAAAAATAATAATCTATTCATACATTATTCTACTTATTACAACAATGTCATGTAAAAACTGTCTTTTTGGCAAGTGCACTTATAAGGTTTATTATAAACAATTACATTAACATAGGGAGTTATTTTTATGATTTTTTAATGAAAAATGTTTAAGGACTTTTAGGGAATAATTTATGGAAAGTAGTATAAGATGAGAGGACAATTCCCTATTTATATAAAAGACAAAATAAACTGTAAATCTGTATATAAAAATTTCCATTCATTTTCAAAATATGCTTTGCCTCTATTTGATTCAATAGTATGAGATCATGTTAGTGAATTTAACATATTTAATCAATATCTCTGTTAGCCTCCAAAGCTTATGAAGAGCTTATGAATGTCTTGGTTTTATTATAACCCAAAATAATCAAATGACTAGAGTAGAAGTGCAACTTTTAAATCATATTATCTGTGTTAATCAGAATTTCAAAGAGATGTCATGGTCAACAAAGGCACACAGTTCATTCAAAATGGTCATAATGGTATAGGATGTCAAGTTATGGTCATATATTGACATTTTTAAAATAACATTGTCAACAAAGAATATGTATAGCCATATTGTTTCTCTCAAACTAAACATGACAAGTTTAAGCATAACCAAAATTTAAAATTAATAGTGTTGGAGATATTACACACACCTAGGATTTTCCTTTTATTTTATTTTCCTAAGTTTAATTAGATATGTGGAGGGTCCCTTAGTCTGAGATATTCTTCCCTAGACAAGGGATCCACATACCCTGCATTCAACTCTCAGTTATCATTCAATTAGACTAGTTGAGTGAAGTGTTGCATGTGAACTTTGGTTTTATCACCAACTGTTGCATGCTAACCTTGGTATCACCAGTAATGTGTACTTTCATTGGGATCATCACCAATAAGGTGAATTCCACATGTGTGAGTGATATCCTCCTCATTTCACTCTAGATTGGTTAGTTAATTAGTGATTGAATGGTCAATTAACCAAGACTAGGTGACAATTCACTCTAGTGACTTCCAGTGTGTATAAAATTTCTCTAGAACACTCCTAATGTGCATTGTTTGACTAAAATGATGAGTTAGTTGTGTGATATAGAGTATATCACTTGTATTATATCATTTTCTCTCTTTCGGTTAATACAAATTCTTTCATTCTTTCCATCATTTTTTGTCTCTTCTCTTCACACCATTGCATGTTGTGTATGTTTCAATATTACCTATATATTCTATGTAAGTATCTAAAAATATCTACATGGTATAAGATCCCATAAGACACTAGAAAGGATCATCACCGACACTCTTTTGCAGGTACCAAAGACAGAACAAAGCAACAGAAAAGATGGAATTTACCACATCTGCAATTCTAATTCCATATAACTAGTTTGAATTGAGGCCAAGAATTACCCACATGATCATGAATAAAGGCTTGTATCGGATAGACATGGCGATAGAATCATAACCCACCTTAGTAGTAGAAAAATCCAAATACTTCAACCACATGAACGAGGCTTATAGTCTCCTATGCATGTCTCTTTCTCTTGATCTATGGTTTCACATCAATGCATGAAAGACACCAAATGAGATTTGTACCACCTTGTCTAGTCTCTTTGGCTAGGAAGGTGAAATGAGGGGCCATTTTCTCGAAGTAGAACTGAACTCTTTGGATCCGAAGAAGTTTGAAAATCTCCAATATTTCTTCACCAAATTTAAATATCTCCTCTATGAATTGAAAGACTGTGGTATTGACAAATCCAAAAAAAATGGTTCTTTCTATCATGGAAAAAATTGTACCAGAATATAGTTTATTTGTCTCCACATTTCATTCTAACAGATTAACCACATGAGAAACCTATACCATGCCTTCATTGTCACAATTTATTAAGGCTTTGACACAGGAGAAAGATAAGCACATTCAAATGGGAATAATCAAGGGCCCAAATGCACATGCACTTGTTGTTCATGATGGCATCAAATCTCAGAATACTAAATCCAAAAAGAAAGGAAACTGAAATGCGCATGCATAGTCAAAGAAGGAAGGGTACTCCAAACCCTTCAATGATTCCTATGATTCCAAAGGTGGAAAAATCAAGAAAGGGAAGAAGTGTGGTTACTACAATCATGGGAACCATCCAAAATATACATGCATGAAGAACCAAATTGATAAGATGACACAAATTCTTCAGAATAAGAACCTCGGGGATCACATTCCTGAAGCTGCCAAGAAAAAGTCATAAGATCAAGCCCATAATAAAGGTAATTCCCATGCATTAGTAGCTATTCATTCTTCACCCAACGCATGGATTGTAGATTCAAGTTATTCCTACCACATGGATGTTGATACTGAGAGGTGGGTGAATCAATATCAAGTACAATTTAAAAACTTTTTCAACTTATAATTAAACCAAAGTATATATTCAATTATGTCCAATGATCAATCAACAATAGTAGAATAGTTACACCATTACACCGCAATACACCATGCACAATATATGAGTTATTGTTCAAGGGAAGTAATGACTTCCAAGGGAAGCTACAGCTTCCAAATATAAAGGGAGAGATAAACCTCCAAAAGGAAGATACAATCCTCCAATATCAAGAGAGGGTTTACCTCTCCATCCTTTCCCCTTCCTTCCACCCAAGAATATATGAGAGATAATAAAAATTTACATTAAATTATCACCATCAACCAACCATCACATAGAACTTGATAATGCTTCCTGAGACCTCTTCAACTTCTGAAATTATTCACTTCTTGGAATACTCTGATCCTGTAGATAATATTACTCAATGTATTCTCTGAATCTCCTACAAGATTCACTCCTTGAATCCTCTCAGAAAAGGAGTTATAGAGAAAATAGTAGACCTTATTCAATTCGGGTTTATTCAGGAGAGCAATCTTGTACAGAATTCCCCACTCAATATTTAGCATAATATTTTGAAATTTGTACAAAATAAACTACATCCCGTACTCTTTACAATGAAATTGGTCTCACTTAATTTGGACTATCTATGTATACGTTATGATTGTTTTACCTGGAACACGTGTTTGTGACTAGCTTCAGGACTAGTCAAAAACCCTATCTTCCACAGAGTGTATCTCCAAAATTATAGCGAATAAAGAGATGAAATTTTTACCACGTGTACCTAGATATGTCTTCTAAATAGCCTCCAAATTTCATCATCTAAATTGTTCTAGAAACAAAGTTATAGCGAAAATGGTGACATGACCTGTAAATGACATACCTTAGAACAAATCACCAAAAGACTTCATCCTCCCTTGAAATTCAGCCTTCTTTACTTCATATTTACTATAAAATTCGACTTATATCTCCTTTTTCATTGACAAACTTGTGTGTGTTTAAAATGAATGTATAATGATATGTATTTATAACCTTTATTTCACTTCCTTTTAACATTAGGGCCGACATGTAGTTTCTTCTTCAATTCACATTGTCATCTTCAAAATTTCATTTCTCCTCAATCGTGAGGATCCACGTGACGTGCCACATACCACCGGAAGCGGCATGACTTATACTATCCATACATGGTTGATGTTTTTGCATGTGTAATTTTCTGCATGTCTATCTACTTTGATCAACTATGGGGTCCAAAAACCAATGGATAGGGTTGACATCAATGATAAAAACAAATCTTCCAACAATCTCCCCCTTTGTCATTGATGGAAACACTCATTCTCCCCCTATCCTCATGTTCTTTTTTTCTCTCCCCCTTTGACATCAATGGAAAAGGGTGGGGTTGCTCCCCTGAGTTTAATGGCAAAAGGTAACTCTGTTCTTTGGAGGGCCTCCCCCTGAACATATAGCACTTACTAACACTTCATTTTTATGGTCTCTTTCTTCATTGGAGATTTTTCATGAATCTAGGACATATATGTCACTTGGTCTTCTTGTTGTAGCTGCAACCAATCTTCCTGAACCTTCTTCTTTGATTTTTCATCTTTGTGAGTCAAACGTGATAGTATATCCTCGATCACACATTTTACTAACATTGAGTAGATTATGCTTCAATTCTTCAACCAATAGGACATTATTTGCTTTTACATTTTTGCTTCCAAGCTCTACTACACCTTTTCCAAGTGTTTTGGGAGATGAGTTGTCTCCAAATGCAACATTTCCACCCTTTCTCTTCAAACTGATGAATTTGTCTTGATCCTCGGTCATGTGTGAAGAACATCCACTATCTATGTACCATTCATCTTCTTCTTTACATTCTTCAGTGGTCA
>SNQJ01S0030257.1:5994-29453 GCA_010110895.2 Picea sitchensis | reverse complement strand
TTTTCTTGGTCATATGATGATCTACGTGTTTTTGATCCTAAAATTATTCAACATGTTATTCCTATCAAGGAAGAAGAAAAACCGGTAAGGAAAATACAAAGGCCTATTAATCCTACCTTAGAAGCTACTATTAGAAAGAAAGTTCAAAAGATTATTAATTCCCATATTATATTTCCTGTAAAATATTTTGAATGGGTATATAACCTTGTTCCAGTATGGAAAAATAATGGTGATATAAGACTATGTGTTGATTTTCATGCACTAAATAGGGAAAGTTTAAAAGATAATTTTCTTCTTCCTAACATTGAACCAATCTTGCAACAAGTTGTAGGATCACAAATTATGTCACTTCTACTATTGTCAAGTCAATAGGCTAACAAATATAAAACCACATTCACCACACAATAGGGAACGTTTTTGTAACGCCCCTTTTTCCCCCAACCTATAATTAATCATTTATTATGATCACCATGCTATGGATTGTGAACAATATAAATGTATTGTTGTTTATATTTCCAATAACTAACTGTGGGAGTGAATCTTTGAAGTACTGGCCATGATATCAATAGAGGAAAGAATGGAAATTGTAGAGAGGTTTCATTATGTCAAATGACCCAAATTCTCTTTGTTGAAATAATAAGCCTCATCCAAATTCCAAGGAAGAATCAGTTAATGAAAGGAATGGTGATTGAAAAATCAACTACCCCAATGAAGAGAAGCATGGAGGTTTTGGCTGGGGAGACATAAAAATGTCAGCCCAAAGTACCAAAGAGGGCAATTTTTCCTACAGGCCCATACTGGCCCAAGTTTCCTTCTAACAAAAGGAACATGACAGGTATGGAACCTTCTCGAGGAAGAGAAAGGAGTGTAAGAATACACACAAAGACAGAAAAGAAGGAGACACACAGAGAGAGGGAAGGCGTGACCTGGATATGCAGAAGAAAAGAGGAAGAGCACGTGAGGATCTCCAACTGAGAAGAAGAATGAGGAGATTGATAAGATTTTTTGGTTACTGCATAGAACAAGAGAAAGGATCTGTGAGAATTTTCAGAAGACATAACCTAAGCAGAAGTTTGCGAGCTTTATGTTGAGGGAGTATCTGAAAAACCTCACAAAGACTGTGAAAAAGAAAGGACCTCTGATAATATACAAAGGTTCCTTAGTGATATCATGGCTTGGCATGGGGGTGGCCAGAGCACTAAGAGTGAATGCCTTTGAGCCTATGGTTGGGTGGAAAGGATAACACCCATAGTCATTCGATTGGTGATCAACTATAATGGATAAGTATTTTTATGCCTGGTTGATCCGAAAAGATCTTTTAAATGACAATGGTTGAGTTATTTAGCATGTGTTAATTAACCATTTAGGAAGCTGAATGAAAGAGGAAGAATTATGAATGAAACATGACATCCATATACACTTATACAAATCTGAAATAAAACAAGAATAACAACAAACCATAAACACCAATGTGATAACAGAGTTCGACAATCTTGCCTACGTCTCTGGGCCTTTGTCTCAGTGGGTGAGGCTTTCTTATTTATGTTCAAATATTTATAAGTAGATCAAAATAGTACCAAAGGGTTACAAAACTGATCTGGTCTTGTTCTACCAGCTCTCTAGAAACCAATAAAAGAAACGACACTCAAATTGGATGATCGAAGCTCCCAGAAATGGCCCGCAAAGTTTCTCTCCTCAACAACTTCACTACATAAAAATGGCTTTGGCTTGGCAAATATTCAGCATAAATCTAATATGAATCCCCCTTTATGGCTTCAAGAAGCCCTGGTTTATATAGATCTAAAGTTGGTAAAATATCTCAACTTCCCCCCAAGATCTGGCCTAAAAACAGGCCCAATATCCCCCAAAAAAGACCAACATCCCTCAATTCTGCTAAATAAAACATTAAAAATGACTATCATATAGTTCAAAAAACCACTTTATTCCAAAAATAGAGTGCAACCCCCTTTCATAGGACTTTTAGTCATGTGGGGTGTCTCCATGTGGCCAGGCGCTATTCTCCTAGTGTGCTATCCCCTTACTTCTCGCCCCCTGGCCACATTACGTGTCATATGCCCATATCTTAAAGCTCCACGCACATTTGGTTGTTAAAACCCCCGATGGTGTAGCCCCTAGACTAGCACCATGGTCACTAGGAAAGCCTGACCGATCGGGTGCTAACCTTTTAACTGAGTGCCAAGTGTAAAGGTTGAGCCACCAGGTCGTATGGAAAATCCCATAGGATTGGGGCTAGTCCCTAGCTATTGTTAGTGCACCATAGTAAGAAGAGTGGTCACATATGAAGGTTCGTATGGAGAGTTTAAACCAAGCACTGGGGCCAAGCCCTGGCCCTTTCCACGCCCAAACAAATCCACATGCAACTTTAAATACAAGTGGAGACCTCTAGGGTTAAGACCCATAGTGTGGGCAGGTTGGCTAGCCTGGCCCTACCAATACGTAGCCTGGTGGGAGGTCGCGCTATCAAACCTCATGAAGTCCAATATTTTTGTAACCAATGAACCAATGAATGGGTGCCACGTGGAAACCCATGTCTGGGCCATGTGTCACCTCACCATTTGCCAAAACCTATGCCACATGTCAAACAATGAATGGACCACCTATATGCTGAGTGTTTGCCATTGTACTTGCCACCTTTTGTATGACCATGCCACATAACCTACCACCTGTCATACGAACTTGCCACATCATCAATACGGATGTGCCACATGTCATCCTTGAAGTGGTGACATGTGTCACTCCTTGATTGGTCCACATATAACTCCCATGTCAGCAACCCGTACGCCTAGTCACCCTACCATGTGTACCTTGCCATGTCATCTGTACGGTCATATGACCTGTAAAGTCAGTTTCCACATGGCATTGTATGGACTATACAATCATCATTGTTTTTACCTGTTTGGCCAAATGAACAGATCGCGATATCTAGAGCATATGATGTATGTTTGAGCCCGTTCAAGTTGCATTGGGTTCATATCGACGAGGCCTATGAACAAGTCCTTTTGAAGCCATTCCAAGAGATTTTATTTTTTAGGTCTTTCTGAGCCCCATCAAGCTCCCAAATCCAATTTTGGATCACACCTCCCCACTAAAGACCTTTTGGTCCCCAAAAGATTACTGACTAGTCATCAAGCTCGAGATAGGACACCTGACTTGTTCTTTGTATTTAAACTCTGTCCCGTGCCCCTGTCTCACCAAGATCAATTGTAACACAATCATGATAACTAACATCATATTGTTAGCCATTTGTACCCTGTCACATCTTACTGAAATCACTATCATTTATGTAGACAAAATTACTAATGATAGCATCAAAATTATAATTGCAAATATGCTGATATGTTTGTAATATTTGCACAGCATTAGCTTATCTTGAAGCAAACTCTGATTGATTTTCCATTCTACAGTCATCTCATGTTCTTGGTTAAGATCAATTACTTATCTTGAAACAATTATAGGTGTGTTTCTTTCTTGAGCTTCCTTTCTTAATTGTTCCATAGTTTGAAGAGATTTATTTGCCTTTAAATGATGAGCATGAACCACATATTCTTGACCTACTTTGGTTAAATGATATTGATTCTTTTCCTTGTAGAAGATTACTTTAAAATCATACAAGTATGGACTTCCTAAGACCATTCCACATTCACTTAGTAGCACCACATCACATGTTACCTCATCCACAAACTTAGATGAAATTGCAAATTTTAATGTGCACTGATTTGTTATGTGCAATTGATTATTTTTTCTTATCCATTTAAGTGTGTAAGGCTTATGATGCATCTGTGTGTTTAATCCCAACTGCTTAACCAATTCATCTGAAATTAAGTTAGATTGAGATCCACTATCTATCAATGTGTCAAACTTAGTGTGCCTCATGATGACCCTTATGTGAAACAAGTTACTTCTACAATCAAATCCTTCACCAATTTTACCTGTCATACCAACCAATGAGACTTTTCATTCATCACCTAAATATGATCCCAAGTCTGTTGGTCTTGTTCTTTCCGTGACTATTTGCCTCCCTTTATTTTCCTTGAACCACTTTGGTCTCATCTCGAGATGAAATTGCCAACAACGGTCCTCATCATGCCCTTATTTCTTGCAATGCTTGCAAGAGGGCTTCTCTTCCTTTCTTGTCACTACATTTTCCTTCTTTCCATGCCACTTCCTTGAAGACGATTCCCATGATACACCAACACCTGTTTTCCCTGCTTCAATGTATGTCACTTGAACCTAAACCTCATCAATATTAGTAGGTCCAAACATGAATATAGTATTTCCAATATGTGTAGGTAAAACTCATATATACTTCATAAGAGTTCTTGGGTATGTAAAGGAATATCTAACATCAATGCCATTTTACGAAATCGATCTATGTGTTCTTGCACAGTTTGTCCTTTTCTTATTTTTAAAGATTTCCATTCAATTAACACTTTCTATTTATAACCCAAAGGATATACTTACTCTCTAAGTGCAGAAATAAAACTTTTTCATGATGGAAATACATTACCCACTTGTTGCGTGCCATTTTTCAACTTGCTCTGCCACCAGATGAGTGTTGTGCTTGCAAGTCTAAGTGATGCCAACTTGATATGACTTTCCTCATCCTTGATTTGTTGCACATTGCAATAAACCGCCATCTATCTGACCCAATTCTCAAGTCTTTTTGCATTAACTTCACCATCATACATGGGTAATTCAAATTTAACATAAAGTTTTAGTAAAGGCATTTCATTCTTATGTTTATTGACATGTTTCTTTCTAGTGGATTTAGAACTTGAAATTGAAGAAGAAGGAGAAGAAGGAGGTGAATATGGAGGTGAAGACAAAATTTGAGGAGGATCCTCTCCTTCTTCACTTTTTCCCTTTGAATATTCACCAAGAAATGGTCTCCTTTGTTCCAAGTAATCTTCATACAAAACCTTCATTATCTCCGACATGGCGAAGAAAGTTTTTTGAAACTCTTTCTCATCCTGAAAAAGTCCCTCTTCCAATGCCATCTTCTCTCTTTGAGAAGTTATCTTTCTCAATCCAATCAATGGATTCTCTTTAAAAATCTCTCCTTCACCATGATGTAGCGTTTCCTGGGTAAAAATGAAAAAATCAAATCCAAACATCAACTAGCTTTGATAACACTTGATCTGAAATGATCTTTTAAATGACAATGGTTGAGTTATTTAGCATGTGTTAATTAACCATTTAGGAAGCTGAATGAAAGAAGAAGAATTATGAATGAATCATGGCAAACATATACACTTATATAGATATGAAATAAATAAATAATAACAACAAACCATAAACACCAATGTGATAACGGAGTTCAACAATCTCGCCTACATCTCTGGGCCTTTGTCTCAATGGGTGAGGCTTTCTTATTTCTGTTCAAAGCTTTATAAGTACATCACAAAAGTACCAAAAGGTTACAAAACTGATATGGTCTTTTTCTACCAGATCTCTAGAACCCAACAAAAGAAACAACACTCAAATCAGATGACTGGAGCTCCTAGAAATGGCCCGCAAAGCTACTCTCCTCAACATCTTCCTTGCATAAAAATGGCTTTGGCTTGGAAAATATTCATCATAACTCTACTTTGAATCCCACTTTATGGCTTCAAGAAGACCTAGCTTATATAGATATGAAGTTGGTAACCATCTCCCAACTTCCCCACAAGATCTGGCCTAAAAAAGGGCCCAATATTCCCCCAAAAAGACCAAAATTCCTCAATTTTGTTGAATAAAACAATAAAAATCACTATTACATAGTTCAAAAACCACTTTATTCCAAAAACAAGGTGCAACCCCCTTTCATACGGCTCCTGGTCATGTGGGTTGTCTCCATGTGGCCAGGCCCTATTCTCCTGGTACGTTGGCCCCTTACTTCTCTGCCCCTGGTCACATTAGCTCCCATATGCCCAGATCTTAAAGCTCTACACACATTTGGTTGTTAAACCCCCCCGATGGTGTAGCCACTGGACTAACACCCTGGTCGGTGGGCAAGCATGACCAATCGGATGCTAACCGTTTAACTGAGCACCAAGTGTAAAGGTGGAGCCATCGGTTCGTATGGAAAATCCCATAGGATCGGGGCTAGGCCCTAACCATTTTCCACGTGCCATGGTAAGCAGAGTGGTCACATATGAAGGGTCATATGGGGAGCTTAAACTAAGGGTTGGGACCAAGCCTTGACCCTTTCTATGCCCAAACAAATCCACATGCAACTATAAATACAAGTGGAGAGATTTAGGGTTAATACCCATAGTGCAGGCGGGTTGGCTATCCCAGCCTTACCAAGACGTAGCCCGATGGGAGGTCACGCAATCGAACCTTATGAAGTCCAATATTTTTGCAACCAACAAACCAATGAATGGGTGCCATGTGGAAACCCATGTCTGTTCCATGTGGCACCTCACCATTTTCCGAAACCTATGCCACGTGTCAAACGTTGAATGGGCCATTTGTCTGTCGAGTGTCTTCTGCTATACCTGCCACCTATCGTACGACCCTACCACCTCACCTACCATATTTCGTATGGCCTTGCCAAGTCATCAGTATAGATGTGCCACGTGTCACCCTTGTAGTGGTGACATGTGTCACTCCCTGATTGTTCCACGTATAACTTCCACATCAACAAATCATATGCCCAATCACCCTATCATGTGTAAGTTTCCACGTCATTTGTATGTCCGTACGATCTATACAGTCAGCTGCCACATGGCACTGTACAGACTGTACAGTCATCATTTTTTTTGCCTGTTTGGCCAACTGAACAGATCATGATATCTTGTGCATACGACGTCCGTTTGAGCTCATTCAAGTTGAGTTGGGTTCATATCGACGAGTAATACACACACTTCCATTTTGAATCCATTCTAAGAACTTTTAGTTTTTAGGCCTTTCTAAGCCCCATCAAGCTCTCAGATCCAATTCTAGATCACCGATATACTAGAATTGAAATGCATGACTTTATTATATGTGATAACTTGTGACTTGTGTGAAATTCATGATAATGTTGTTTATTGTCCTTCTATAAAATATTGTGTTTGAATGATTGTAAGGAAACAATGTTGGTATCTGGTTTGGTCAGAAAATCCATCGAGGTGTTTTCCCCAGGGAGTTACCTCATAGTTCTAGAGTTGGATCCAACTTTATGGGACTTCCACAATCTTGTTGATTTCTCTATATTACCCTGTCCATGAATTAGAACTTAGGTCCAATGACTGGAAGGTGCACCCTTCAACCTAGCCTCCTGGGAGACCACGGGTTCGCACCGCAGCCTTAATCAAATATCAGCTAAAGGTTGAGTGTATCCCCTGGAATTTGATAAGGTTCCATATGACCCATGGTTGGAAACCCCTCGCTAAGATGAAAGGAGGGAACTTATCCTTTCTTAGGAACTCTGGGAATTTAGAGCTCCGGGACAAATGATTTTGCAAACCTCGAAAACAGCTGAAGGCCGAAGTTTCAAATTTACTAGGGTATTGGATCTAGGAATCCATTAGGAATCAATCTCACCTATTATATCGAACTTAGTGAAGAGGTAGCGCTAAGTGCTTTGGAGAAGTCCCACTCTGGGAGTATAGACATGGTTTAACACCAAAACTTCTAAATGTCAGAATTGTGAACTAACACAGATAGTTAATCTAAGGACCCTTCGGGATCCCTCTCAAACGTTCGATCAACCAAGAAGAAGGAGTTATGTACAACACTTCGACAAATTCCTAATCTGGGAGGAAAGGAATGTGGATCAGGTAGAAACCCCTGAACACTGAAGTTACGAATTAACATGATCCGTAGATTCATGGATCTACATGTACACACATCGACCGTGGGATTTAAGGGATATTGGGAGATAGATGGCAAGAAGTTCAGAATTTGGAGCTTCAAGAGGTTTGGCAAGTAGGTGAATCTAGGAACCCCCAAAGGCTTCTAGTCCCAGATTGACGTGGCACACCGACGTCACCTAGGTTGATGTGCACCCTTGTCTTGTATGCCACATGTCACCCTGATTTGTGCTTCTCACATACCCTAAATTCCATTAGAACACGACATGTGTCACCTCCTGACGAGAACACGTGTCACCCCTGGCCTCTGTTGTGTGTCATCCCCTGGCACATGAATGCGTGGCCAGAGGTTGGTGGAGTACCTGAGACTTCAAGAGTTAGGGAATTCAGTAGGAATGGGAGGTTGGAACATTGAGTCTGAACCGTCGAAGGGTCGGACCCACCCTATCTCTTCATATACCGGGTCACCACATGTAAGTGGGGACCCTTCAGAAGTTTGGGAATTCAGGACTCCGTAGGATTGGAGTGCGATGTCATAGGTAAGTACAAAGGCCCAAAGGATAGAGCCACATGGAGTGATTTAAGGCTCCTTCAGGAGTTCAAGAGTTTGGGACTTCAAAGTATTTGCGTGCAGAACAAAAAAGAGGCGTTCATCGCCAAAGTGTCGAATGTCAAACTCTCCCCTCGCTTAAGTGTTCAATGAGGAACGAGCCCCGTCGTGGGATCAGATGCTTGATGGAATTCCACTGTGGATGTAGGAACTTGGAGATGATACTTGTCAGGTGGATCCATGTGAGCACCATGTGGCCTATTTCCAATGAAGCTCGTAGAACATTAGAAGGGCATAACTTCTGAACTACAGCTTGGGTTGGAGGATGGCAACAATGGTTGGAAATATCTTGACGATAAGAAGAGGATGAATACCTAGGAAAGGGGATCTAATATGTCAAAAGAGGAATTTTGATGCCCCATCCCTTAAAACGATACTTAAGGGGTTGGGTGTGTTACACCTGATTTGTCACATTTGAAAAATGAACCTATTTCCCACAACCCTTCATGGTCAGTCATGCCTGGGAAACTACTATCAAACATACCTAAATTTGATGGAAATCCAGGAGAAGACTCCTCCACACACATCATGACATATCACTTGTGGTGCTCATCCTATTCTTTAATGGATGATAGTGTGAGGTTGCATATTTTCCAAATATCCCTAACTAGAAGTGCCACCAAATGGTATATTGAGTTACAGGGCACTTCCTTTAAAAGCTTCAATGACTTGGAAATGGAATTTATAACACATTACCAATTACCCATATGGTACAAGATATGAATGGATCCCTTGGCATCATCGTGTCAATTCCACCCACATTTTTGATCATATACATGAGTGTCAATCACGGAATAGGATGATTAAGACCCAAATCCTAGATAAGCTCTTGATGGAGTAGTTCACCAAATTTCTCCTTCCAATCATTCCCAAGGATGTAGCTATGGCTGGGGCGGTCATCGAGGAGCAAGCCATTATGCATGCCAATTCTTATATTTGATATACTCTCAGTCATGTACCCTTTATATCATTATCCCACATGCTCCTAGGTCATTGACAGATCAAAAGAAACCAAACCAAGGACCCCATGTCGATGTTGTTGTGGGTTTTGTTTCCCATGCCTTTGTGGGCCAATTAGTTGATGAGATGGGTCACATGTCTATATCATCACACTTGTCACCTTATGTCTCTAATTATCAAATTACATTGGTCCCTACAAATACCTTCAATGTGAATTCAGTGAAATCCATGCAACTAAAGAATATTGAACAACCTAGAGGAATAAAAGGAAAAATTCCAACATTGAGAAACGGACCGCTCCAGAACAAAAAATCAAANGCATGATTTGTGGGGAGGACCACCCTACTCTTCAGTGTCCCAGGAAGGATGAGATCCATTCATATTTGGATCAGAAAAAGGGGACCCCTACATACCTCTGTCCTAACTCATCCCTTTCCCACTTAACCACAACACATGGTTGCAAAAAAAATTTCCCCTCTGCAAGAAGGCATGGAAGATACTCATCAACATGAATACTCTTCCTTCGATGCTTCTATTTTCATATGTGACTATACAATCAATTTCCAAACTCGAGCCAAGAACTACACAAATTCTTAGCCTACCCCTGCTTCTCATGAATCAACATATTCTTCCCAACTTGGTGGCCCTATTCAAATTTAGAAGACATCTTTTGACATGCCACTTCTCCCCCAAAATGGATTTCTTAAAAAAATGACACAAAATCCAAATATGTGGGCTTCCCACAACTACAATATTTTGGAAGACTTAGCCCAAGAAGCTTATGTCATGTCCGCACTCAGAGTTATCCAAAGTTTCCCAATGCAATAGAGAGCCTTTTTTTATGCCATAGGTGGGGTTGACCCCTTGGATTCGATTTTGATAACCTTTTATTTTGATTAGGTTCATCATAGGCTCTCCCATCATGTCTGCTTCGAAATCAAAGTGAAATCGACGGGGAGAAATATCTTCTGAACCGTGGTTGATGAAGGAACCTTGACTTTCATCATGTCTATTTCTTGTTGGAAATCCTTTGACACTCCTAATCTCGACACTTCTGCAACATTATTGAAAACATTCGATGGACACATGTTCCATCCACATGGGATAATCACCACCTTACCCATTGAGCTAGGTGGTAAGACTGTATCCATTTTTGTGGAGGTCATCAATGCACCTCTTGAGTACAACTTGTTACTCGGGCACACTTTGTTCTATGACATGATTGAAGTTTTCTCTTCAGTCTTTTCGGTCTTACTCTTCCCTCATCAAGGGAAAATAGTGATGATTGATCAACTTGTGTTTTGTACCCCGGAACTTGGATCCAATAGAGGGTATAATGTACCCTTTGTTGGTGATACCTAGTAGTCTAATATGAGTCTGGGTCTGAGGATGTTTAAATATCCTTGACTCATGGGGATATTTCCTATTCCTCCACCACAACCTACTGTGAACATTTCTCCAATCAATATGATTTCTTCATTTACCAGTGGATCCCTTGGGTCTATCAATCCTTTGGTGGTACGTCATCCCGAGGACATTGAATCATATGGAGATTCCACACCACTCATTGCAGTTTATATTATCGATCCAAAAATCCTATAAGAATCCCCTGATACTGGTCAGCAACTCCATCCTCATATGGAGTGTTATTAACCTACTCCATCCGAATGGGTTGTTGACTCTCCACATTGACATGATTTCCTTGATACTAAGTTTCATTCAGAAGAGGCCATCCTGGACATCATGAATTCCATAGAAAATCAAAAGGATGAGGTGATGCATCAATTATATTTTCCTTATTCAAAACCGATGAGAGTTATCATGAATATTTTTGATCCAAGAGTGGGGGAAATTTCTAGGGAATCTAGTAGACCTCCGAGTCTTGACCATTGGTTTTGTTGGTTATCTTTTTTAGAACTTGCCACCGAATTATATGCTTCCCCTTCTATTGAAATTTTATGTTTCTTACTTAATTTATGTCTAAATGGAGTCCATCAAGGATCTTCCCTAGATTTGATCAATGAGTATTTCTCTATGCGGAAATTTTATCCTATGTGGCGTGGCCCTAGTATGGTGTGCCATATGATGCTAGCATTGGATCATGAGTTCATTGAGTATTAAAAATATCCTTGACCTGAGCCTAGAAATGGGATTTACTTTTTGTAGATCATCAAGATGTGTAGTGACTTGTACATAGATGTGTGGTGTGAGTTCTTTTTTGTTTTTCATATATCATATCCAAAAAATCCAAAAATATTTTCTTTTTGGAGATTTCACTACACATTTTGATCCCAGAATCTAGTTTACATGTGTTGATAGGATTACAGGGACTATCATTTACAAAGATAGCACCTTCCACTAAAAGTGAGTTATATGTTCCCAAATTGGCATATAGGGATACATTTTTCCATGCATCCACAATTTTCATTATTAACCATCCATTCCACCAATACATGCCTTAGGTTTGATCCCACCAGGTTGCAACATTATCCACTCTATTTCGAATGTCGTAACTTGTTTGGTAGTTCCTATCCTCCATGGGAGCCCTAGTTAGAACTGAGGTTGTCATTTGGTGCCCATGTTGCGATTTATCGATGGCTCAGGAACCCTAGTCACATCCTTCTTTCGTGCTCGTTAAATCATGAAGGAGGACAAAATACAAAAATATATATAAAAAAAGAGTAGTTTTTTTTTTACCATTTGTCTATTCTAAAAATGGTAGTATCATTCAAGTCTCCCTTGAACATAGAACCCGTTTGAGTCCTCATAATACATTTGGGTTTTATCTTTCCTAGGAGTCGTCCTAGTAATACGATTCAAAGATACTCCTCCAGTTGATCGCTCTTCCAGTCATCATGGAGAGTGCTTCAATTCCACCTTTGTTGTTTCACCGTGTTCATCTAGATATTGTGTTTTGCTACCAAGTCACCATTGTGTCATGATATATGTTTAAGGGAATTTTAATCCTAAGTCATCCATCTGCAATTTTGTTGACTTTCAGAGTCGACCATCCCTGTGTCATTTGTAAGGAAACAATGTTGTCATTTGGTTTGGTCAGAAAATCCATCGAGGTGTTTTCCCCAGGGAGTTACCTCACAGTTCTAGAGTTGGAGCCAACTTTATGGGACTGCCACAATATTGTTTATTTATCTATATTACCCTCTCCTTGAATTAGAACTTAGGTGCAGTGACTGGAAGGTGCACCCTTCAACCTATCCTCCTGGGAGACCACGGATTTGCACCACGGCCTTAATCAAATATCATCTAGAGGCTAAGTGTAGCCCCTGGAATTCGATAAGGTTCCATATGACCCATGGGTGGAAACCCCTCGCTAAGATGAAAGTAGGGAACTTATCCTTGCTTCGGAACTTGGGGAATTTGGAGCCCCGAGACAAATGACTTCGCAACCCTCGAAAACAGTCGAAGGTCGAAGTTTCAAATTTATTAGGGTCTTGGATATAGGAATCCATTATGAATCACTCTCACCTATTAGATCAAACTTAGTGAAGAGGTAGCGCTAAGTGCTTCGGAGAAGTCCCACTTTGGGAGTATAGACGTGGTTTAATGCCAAAACTTCTAAATGCCAGAATTGTGAACTAATGTGGATCGTTAATCTAAGGACCCTTCATGATCCCTCTCAAACGTTCTATCAACCAAGAAGAAGGAGTTATGTACAACACTTCGATGAATTCATAATCTGAGAGGAAAGGAGTGTGGATCGGGTAGAAACACCTGAACACTAAAGTTATGAATTAACATGATCCGTAGATTCATGGATCTACATGGACACACCTAGACCATGGGATTTAAGGGGTATTGAGAGATAGATGGCAAGAATTTCTGACTTCGGAGCTTCAGGAGGTTTGGAAAGTAGGTGAAGCTAGGAACCCCCAGAGGGTTCTAGTCCCATATTGATGTGGCACACCGACGTCACCTAGGGTGATGTGCACCCCTGTCCTATGTACCACGTGTCACCCTAATTTATGCTTCTCACATACCCTAAATTTCATTAGAACACGACATGTGTCACGTCCTGACGAGGACACGTGTCACCCCTGGCCTCTGTCGCATGTCATCCCCTGGCACATGAATGCATGGCCAAAGGTTGTTGGAGTACCTGAGACTTCAAGAGTTAGGGATATCAGGAAGAATGAGAGGTTGGAACATTGAGTCTAAATTCGTTGAAGGGTCAGACCCACCTGTATCTATCTCTTCATATACCGGGTCACCACATGTAAGTGGGGACCCTTCAGAAGTTTGGGACTTTAGGACTCTGGAGGATTGGAGTGCAATGTCATAGGTAAGTCCAAAGGCCCAAAGGCTGGAGCCACGTGGAGTGATTTTAGGCTCCTTCGGGAGTTTGGGAGTTTGGGACTTCAGAGGATTTGCATGCATAACAGAATAGAGGCATTTAGTGCCAAAGTGTCGAATGTTGAACTCTCCCCTCTCTTAAGTGTTCAATGAGGAACAAGCCCCGTCGTGGTATCAGACGATGGATGGAATTCCAATGTGATTGTAGAAACTTGGATATGATACGTTTGAGGTGGATCGATGTGGGCGTCATGTGGCCTTTTTCCAATGAGGCTCATAGAACTTTATAAGGGCATAACTTCTGAACTAGATCTTGGGATGGAGCATGGTGACAATGTTTGGAAATATCTTGATGATAAGAAGAGGATGAATACCCAGGACAGAGGATCTGATATGTCAAAAGAGGAATTTGGATGCCCCATACCTTAAAAATATACTTAAGGGGTTGGGTGTGTTACACCCGATTTGTCACATTTGACAAATGAACCTATTTCCCACAACCCTTCATGGTCGATCATGCCTGGGAAGCTACTATCAAACATACCTAAATTCGATGGAAATCCAGGAGAAGACCCCTCCACACACATCATGACGTATCACTTGTGGTGATCATCCAATTCCTTAATGGATGATAGTGTGAGGTTGCGTCTTTTCCAAATATCCCTAACTAGAAGTGCCACCAAATGGTATATTGAGTTACAGGGCACTTCCTTTAAAAGCTTCAATGACTTGGAAATGGAATTTATAACACATTACCAATTACCCATATGGTACAAGATATGAATGGAACCCTTGACATCATCATGTCAAGATAATTCCACCCACATTTATGATCATATACTTGAGTGTCGATGAAGGAATAGGATGATTAAGACCCAAATCCTGGATAAGCTCTTGATGGAGTAGTTCACCAAATCTCTCCTTCCAATCATTCCCAAGGATGTAGCTATGGTTGGGGCGGTCATCGATGAGAAAGCCATTATGCATGCCCAATTATTATATTTGATCTACTCTCAGTCATGTACCCTTTACATCATTATCCCACATGCTCCTAGGTCATTGATATATCCAAAGAAGCCAAACCAAGGACACCATGTCGATGTTGTGGTGGGTTTTGTTTCCCATGCTTTTGTGGGCCAATTAGTTGATGAGATGGGTCACATGTCTATATCATCACACTTGTCACCTTATGTCTCTAATTCTCAAATTACATAGGTCCCTACAAATACCTTCAATGTGAATTCAGTGCAATCCATGCAACCGAATAATATTGAACAACCTATAAGGAATAAAAGGAAAATTTCCAACACTAAGAAAGGGACCGCTCCAGCACAAAAAATCAAAGGGGGGTTGCGAAAGAGAAAATGAAGAGTCGGTTCCCCTACACGATTTGTGGGGAGGACCACCCTACTCTTCAGTGTCCCAGGAAGGATGAGATCCTTTCATATTTGGATCAGAAAAAGGGGGCCCCTACATACCTCTGTCCTAACTCATCCCTTTCCCACTTAACCACAACACATGGTTGCAAATAATCTTTCCCCTCTACAAGAAGGCATGGAGTATACCCATCAACATGAATACTCTTCCTTCAATGCTTCTATTTTCATATGTGACTAGACAATCAATTTCTGAACTCGAACCAAGAACTACATAAATTCTTAGCCTATGCATGCTTCTCATGAATCAACATATACTTCCCAACTTGGTGGCCCTCTTCAAATTTAGAAGCCATCTTTTGACATGCCACTTCTCCCCCAAAATGGATTTCTTTAAAAAATGACACACAAACCAAATATGTGGGCTTCCCATAACTACAATATTTTGGAAGACTTAGCCCAAGAAGCTTATGTCATGTCCACACTCAAAGTTATCCAAAGTTTCCCAATGCAACATAAAGCCTTGTTTTATGCCATAGGTGGGGTTGATCCCTTGGATTCGATTTTGATAACCTTTTATTTTTATTAGGTTCATCATAGGCTCTCCCATCATGTCTTCTTTGAAATCAAAGTGAAATCGATGGGGAGAAATATCTTCTGAACCGTGGTTGATGAAGGAACCTTGACTTTAATCATGTCTATTTCTTGCTGGAAACCCTTTCTCACTCCTAATCTAGACACTTCTACAACATTTTTGAAAACATTCGATGGACACATGTTCCATCCACATGGGATAATCACCACCTTACCAATTGATCTAGGTGGTAAGACTGTATCCATTTTTGTGGAGGTCACCAATGCACCTCTTGAGTACAACTTGTTACTCGGGCACACTTTGTTCTATGACATGATTGAATTTTTCTCTTCAGTCTTTTCAATCTTACTCTTCCCTCATCAAGGGAAAATAGTGATGATCGATCAACTTGTGTTTTGTACCCCGAAACTTGGTTCCAATGGAGGGTATAATGTACCCTTTGTTGGTGATACCCAATATTCTAATATGAGTCTGGGTCTAAGGATGTTTAAATATCCTTCACTCATGAGAATATTTCCTATTTCCCCACCACAACCTACTATGAACATTTCTCCAATCAATATGATTTCTTCATTTACCAGTGGATCCCTTGGGTCTATCAATCCTTTGGTGGTACATCATCCCAAGGAAATTGAATCATATGGAGCTTCCACACCACTCATTGCAGTTGATATTATCGATCGAAAAATCCTATAAGCATCCCCTGATATTGGTCAGCAACTCCATCCTCATATGGAGTGTTATTAACCTACTCCGTCTAAATGGGTTGTTGACTCTCCACATTCACATGATTTCCTAGATACTAAGTTTCGTTCAGAAGAGGCCATCCTAGACATCATGAATTCCATAGAAAATCAAAAGGATGAGGTAATGAATCAATTATATTTTCCTTATTCAAAACCAATGAGAGTTATCATGAAGAGTTTTGATCCAAGAGTGGGGGAAATTTCTAGGGAATCTAGTAGACCTCCCAGTCTTGACCTTTGTTTTCCTTGGTTATCTTTTTTAGAACTTGCCACCGAATTATATGCTTCCCCTTCTGTCGAAATTTTATGTTTCTTACTTAATTTATGTCTAAATGGAGTCCATCAAGGATCTTCCCTAGATTTGATCAATGAGTATCTCTCTATGCAGAAATTTTATCCTATGTGGCGTGGCCCTAGCATGGTGCGCCATATGATGCTAGCATTGGCTCATGAGTTCATTGAGTATTAAAAATATCCTTGACCTGAACCTAGCAATGGGATTTGATTTTTGTAGATCATCAATATGTGTAGTGACTTGTACATAGATGTGTGGTGTGAGTTCTTTTTTGTTTTTCATATATCATATCCAAAAAATCCAAAAATATTTTCTTTTTGGAGATTTCACTACACATTTTGATCCTAGACTCTAGTTTACATGTGTTGATAGGATTACAGGGACTATCTTTTACAAAGATAGCACCTTCCACTAAAATTGAGTTATATGTTCCCAAATTGGCATATAAGGATACATTTTTCCATGCATCCACAATTTGCATTATTAACCATCCAATCCACCAACACATGCCTTAGGTTTGATCCCACCAAGTTGCAACATTAGCCACTCTATTTCGCATGTCGTAAATTGTTTGGTAGTTCCTATCCTCCATGGGTGCCCTAGTTAGAACTGAGGTTTTCATTTGGTGCCCATGTTTCGATTTCTCTAAGGCTCAGGAACCCTAGTTGCATTCTTCTTTCGTGCTTGTTAAATCATGAAAGAGGAAAAAATACAAAAATATATATAAAAAAAGAGTAGGATTTTTTTTTACCATTTGTCTATTCTAAAAATGGTAGTATCATTTGAGTCTCACTTGAACATGGAACCTGTTTGAGTCTTCATCATACATTTGGGTTTTATCTTTCCTAGGAGTCGTCCTAATAATACGATTTAGAGATTCTCCTCCAATTGATCACTCTTCGAGTTATCATGGAGAGTGATTCAATTCCACCTTTGTTGTTGCACTGTGTTCATCTAGATATTGTGTTTTTCTGCCAAGTCACCATTGTGTCATGATATATGTTCAAGATAATTTTAATCCTAAGTCATCCATCTGCTATTTTGTTGACTTTTAGAGTCGGCCATCCATGTGTCATTTGTACTTGGTGATACTCTCTCTTCACATAATCTCTCGATGTATGTTTCTTTTTGATTGATTGGGGATACATTAAGGACCTCCTTAGACATATATCTTCCTATCGACTTCAACACGTTATCTAGGAGAGAGATATAGAAACTGTAGCTTATAGTCCTCAGTGGCATGCCTCCTCGTGATCGATAATGGGTTTACATCATTGAATTGTGATCGATTAATTGTATGAGTGTTCGACATTAGATCATATATTCACACTTGTTAGAGTCTAATAGGTATATTGGGGTCCATATTCCTCATCGTTGGTCCATATTCCTCATCGTTGGGTCCCCTCACATATGTTAATGGTATTCCTCAAGGACTGGTAATAAATTGGTTTCTACCATGCTCAACATCATCTCATATATTCACATGTTGTAGATTCGTATCATGGGGATTTAGGATGAAGACCTTGGGATTGAGGCCACATCCTTCATTTGTAGCATTCTCTCTCAAGTTTTGATGGATTATATCATTTGTATACTTTGAATACTTCAGGGAAACTTCCCCCAGTGCTCGTTGTATTTCTGATGTACATATGTTGTGTCACAGATCCATATTGCATTTGTTGGTGGTTATGATTTTATTCACGACATAGATACACATTGTATTATATCTTGTCTATGATCTTATTGATGACATGGATGCACTGTGTATTCTTTTATGTCCATGGTCTTACATTTCATGTGATGGATATGTAGTGTATTGTTTGGCGGGCATGCATTGATACTCTTTATAGTCTGAGTATTTCTCCTTAGGGCATGGTCTATATATGCTTCATCCTTGGTGTTTGATTGTAGGTACTCTTTGTCCTCCGTACCTACTTTTCTCTCTCCTCACACTTCCTCACGTGTAAACTATTTTATTGTAATGCGTTTCAGTCATCCATTCCTTTCCTGACCTCAAACATTAGGAGGAATATATTAGAGCCTCAATTTCCACCCTATAGGGCTAAAAGGGAATCTAGTAGAAGATGAAATCCAAGACATATCTCTAGATTAGGACTTGAGACATTTTTTAGGGTCATTGTAGGACATACATGATAAAACAAGTGACAATCATCGTTATTCATCTATAGTGTGAGAAGCAATGACCCCTGCAACCTTCTAGATTTTCTGATTTATAGAGAGGTAAGTGAGGGATGAGTTGTATCTTCATGGAATGATCCTTGGAACTCACATCATTCGAGTATCCATTGGTATATATAATATATAGAAGCTCTTCCAAGCCTCTTCCACAGATCTATATAAAGAAGGAAATTCTTGAGCATGAAGAGGAAGAATCATTTATATAGTTATGAGGTCCAATTACAGAGGAGCTTCTCCATCTACATCATTTGTATTTAGGTTGCCTAGATTGGTTGAAGAGCTAAGGAGGTTAAAGGAGCAAGGAGAAAAGGGGAATGTATCTATGCCAAAGGTATTATTTCCTTGATGTATTTCTTTCATTTTTATTAATAGATCTTTGGTTTTCCTCTACCTACATTGTTCAATTCAATTGCATAAGATAGATCTAGTCTCATGTTAAATATATTAGGATAGATCTGGTAGATTTGGATTTTGTAACATTAGAAGAGAAACATGATTGGTAGTTTGTTTTCCTCCTTGTGTGTAGGAAGCATATTGCAAGAGCTGGAGCCGGATCTTAGGAGATGGGTTATCCAGATAGAAAGGATAACCGTTAATTGAAAAGTATGGTCACCAACCTTCTTGGTTAAAAGGAAATAAATAGATTTATATCTAGGGAGAACCATTAGAAATCTATCCATCTGTCTATATAGGATTAGTAGGAAGATCCTAGAGATATATAACTTACCATATTGGTAATATTTCTCCATAACACTAAATATTATATATTTGGAGGCTTCAAGTCGAGTCCTCCTACATTCATGATACTCAATATTATCAAGAAATTTTTGAAATTGCAAATAGTAGATTATATCCCAATACCAAAGATGTTTTTATAAATCAATATTATCATATTCAACCAGAAAAAGTGTAGACAAGGCATCCTTATTATTTTCAGAAGAAAAACCTGGTTCAAGGTGTTGACCCAGGTGTAAGAATAGATCTCGTCCCTTGATAGTGCTATAGGTTGTGATTGTGAAATCATGTTCTTGTATCTTATGCAACCAATATGCAATATTTCTCGAGAGATGTGTTTGTGAAAGAAAAAAATTAATAGAATACAAAGGGAATTTTACCTGAGTGTGCTTGCCTAAGATAAAATGGTGAAAATTTTCAATAGCTTTTACAAGAGCATAAGTATGTTTTTTTATCACTGTGTATTTAAATCCATCATTTGATAATAACTGGCTCATGTAAACTATTGTCTAGTCATTATTTTGATCATATTTCTGAAGAAGAATAACATATATTGCTTCTTCAATGGCATTTGTGTAAATAATGAAACCTTTTTCAAAATTTGGTCTTACCAAAATAGGGGAAGACATGTTTATTTTTTTATTTCTACGAAATAATTTTCTTTGTCCTCATTCCAAGAAAATGATCGATATTTATTTAACATGTTATGAATAGGATTGATCTTTCTAGAAAAATCAAGAATGAATATTCTAAAAATATTGATTTTAGCCATAAAATATTGAATTTCGTTTTTAGAAGAAAGGGATTGAAGATTTCAAATTATGATAACCCTCTTAGGGTCAATACTAATTTCTGAATAAAAAACAATATGAAAAACAAACTTACCTACAACAACACCAAAAATAGATTATGTATCGCTATTGGACAATGAATAAAAAATTGTCTTAGATGATCAAAGTGATCTTGTTGATATCTAGAATAAACAATTAAATCATCAATATAGATTTGGATAATTTTACCAATAATATCATCAAAGGATATCTGCAGAGATCTTCAAAAGGTAGAACCTACATTAATTAAGTGAAAAGACATTCTTTGATAAGCAAAGTGTAACACACCCAACCCCTTAAGTATGTTTTTAAGGGAAGGGGCATCAAAATTCCACTTTTTTCCAATATCTCAGATCCTTTTTCCAAGGTCTTCATCCTCTTCTGCCCATCAATATATTTCCAACCACTTTCTCCATGCTCTAACCCGAGCTCTGGTTCAGAAGTTATTCCCTTCGAAAGTTCTGCGAGCCTAATTGGACAAAGGCCACATGGCGTCCACATGGATCCACCTCACACATATCATCTCCAAGTTACTACATCCATGGTGGAAGTCCATCCACCATATGATCCCTTGACGGGGATCGTTCCTCATTGAACACTTAAGAAAGGGGAGAGTTCGACATTCGACACTTTGACGTTGAACGTCTCTTTTTCGTTTTGTACGTAAATCCTTTGAAGTCCCGAACTCCCAAAGGAGATCGAAATTTCTCCATGTGGCTCTGGCCTTTGGGCCTTTCGACTTACCTACGATGCCACAATCCAATCCTCCAGAGTCCCGAAGTCTCGGAGTTCCAAAGGGTCTCCACTTACACATGGTGACACGGTATATGAAGAGATAGGTACAGGTGGGTCCAGCCCTTCAATGGATTTAGTCTCAACGGTCTAGCCTCCCATTCCTCCCAAAGTCCTAAACTCTTGAAGTCTTGGGTCCTCCACCAACCTTTAGCTATGCATTCATGCACTAGGGGGATGAGACGTGGAAGAGGCCAGGGGTGACACGTGTCCTTGTCAGGAGCTGACATGTGTCGCATTCTAATGGAATTTAGGGTCTATGAGAAGAAAAAATCAAGGTGACACGTAGCATACAGGATAGGGGTCCATGTCACCTTAGGTGACATCGATGTGCCACATCAATCCAAGACTGGAAGACTCTAGGGGTTCCTAGCTTCACCTAATTTCTAAACCTCCCAGAGCTTCGAAGTCTAAAGTTCCCACCAGCTGTCTCCCAATACCCCTTAGATACCACGGTCGAGGTGTGTGCACGCAGATCAATGAATATACATCTCACGTTAATTCGTAACTTCAATGTTCATGGGTTTCTACCCGCTCCACACTCCTTTCTTCCCGGAGTAGAACTTCGCTGAAGTGTTGTACATAATTCCTTCTTCTTGGTTGAATGTATGGTTGAGAGGGATCGAAAGGGTTCTTAGAAAGATGATCCTCATTACTTTGCAATTTCGACATTCAAAAGTTTTGGCGTTAAACCACCTCTATTCTCCCGCAGTGAGACTTCGCTGAAGAAATTAGCGCTACCTATTCACTAATTTATATCTAATGGTCGAGAGTGATTCCCAATGGATTCTTAGTTCCATGGCCCTAATGAATTCGCAACTCTGGCCTTCGGCTGTTTTCAAGGGTTGCAAAGTCATTTGTCCTGGAGCTCTGAATTCCTGGAGTTCCAAAGCCAGGATACCTTCCCTCCTTTTGTCTTAGCAAGGGGTTTCCAAACTTGAGTAATATGGAACCTTCTCAAATTCCAAGGACTACACTTAGCTTTTAGCCGATATTTGATTAAGGCCAGGGTACAAACCCATGGTATCCTAGGAGGCTAGGTTGAAGGGTGCACATTCCAGTCATTGAACCTAAGTTATAATTTAGGGATAGGGTAATCTTTAGAAATCAACGAGATTGTGGCAGTCCCATAAAGTCGGCTCCAACTCTAGAACTATGAGGTAACTCCCTGGGGAAAACACTTCGAGGGATTTTTCGACCAGGCCGGAGGCCAATATTGTTGCCTTACAATCATTCAAACATAATATTTTACAGAAGGATAGTAAACACCATTATCATCAATTTCACACAAGGCACAAGTTATCACATTTATAGATAATCAAATCATGCATTTCAATTCTAGTATACTGTGCATAAAAATAATTATCTATTACAGTTAATCACCAACTGACTGACTGTGGGTTTTTTCCTTTCCACCCAACCATAGGCTCATAGGAATTCATTATTAGTTCTCTGGCCATGCCCGTGCCAAGCTATGATATCACTAGGGAATATTTTTAGTTTATAATAGGTTCTTTCTCTATCACAGTCTCTATGAGGTTTTTCAGATGCTCCCTTAGCATAAAGCTCGTGAAATTCTTCTCAGGTTATGTCTTCTGCAAATTATCAGAGATTCTTTCTCTTGTTTTATGCAGTAATAACTTATCAAGCTCCTAGTTCTTATTCTTAGTTGGAGAGCCTCACATGCTCTTCCTTTTTTATTCTTCATATTTGGGTCATGCCTTCCCTATCTCGGCGTGTCTCCATCTTGTATGTCATTGTGTGTGTTCCTGCATGCCTTTCTGCTCCTCCGAAAGGTTCTAGACCTGTCCTAATCCTTTTTTCAGAAGGAAACTCAGGTCCGTATGGGTCTACAGGAAAAGCTACCCTCTGTGGTACTCTAGGATGACAATTTTATGTCTCCCCAGCTAGACCCTCCATTCTTCTCTTCATTGGGGTAGTTGACATTTCAATTAGAAATACTTCTTTCATTGACTAATTATTCCTTGGAATCTGGATGAGGATTACTATTTCAACAAAAATAATTTGGGTCATTTGACATAATGAACCCTCTCTCCAGTTTCCTCATCCTTTCCTCTAGTGATATCATGGCCAGTACTTCAAGGCTTCACCCCCAGAGTTGTTAATTTTTCAAAATCCCACCCAGTTTCAGTCTCACTGAATTTTCTACCAAATATAAATGCCAAATTCAGTTTCAGCACTGTTTCATCA
>SNQJ01S0030256.1:92538-107346 GCA_010110895.2 Picea sitchensis | reverse complement strand
AACTACCATTTGGTGAATTTTCCAACCCAGAACTGAAGCGAGGGATATGATGGTCCTGATGGAAGTGTACCTTGCAACAGTGTGAATATTTCATCATAGTCAATGCCTTCCTTTTGAGAAAAACCACGAGCCACAAATCTCGCTTTGTATTTCTCAATACTTCCATCAGCTGCAAGCTTGATCTTGAACAACCATTTGTAGGTGACCACTGATTTTCCTTCTGGCCTGGGAACCACTTCTCACACATCATTCTTCATGATGGATTGACATTCTTCCATCATGGCATCTTTTCATACTTGCTGTTGAGCAACATCCTCAAATGTGGTGGGTTCTACATTACTAATCTGAGACATTTGTGTCACATAGCCTGCAAACCTTTGAGGTCTTTTACTTTCCTTGAATGTACCTGATGGAGCACCATGTGATTTTGCTTCTTGCATAATCTCTCTACACTAGGTAGGTTTCCTCTTAGACTGAGGTGCATCCAAAGGTCTCTCTACCTGTTCTATAAGTTCCACATGATCATTCAAATCTAGTGGCTCATCGAACTCCTCCCTTTGCATATTTGAACTGGATGACTTTGGAACTTGTACCTGAGAAGCTTCAGGCTTCTCCATCTCTGTATCAAGCTGCAATTCTTTGGAACGTTTAAAAGCAACTTCTTCATGGAATGAGATATCCCTGCTTACCTCAATATGTTTTTCACCAGGTACATAGATCTTGTAGGCCTTGGGTGTTTCATTGTACCCCACAAAGATTCCTTTCTTACCTGATGGTTCCATTTTGGTTCTCTTATCTTTTGGCACATGAATGTAGACAAGGCAACCAAAGATCCTTAAGTGCCCCACATCTGGTTTCTCACCTGTAAATGCTTCCTCTGGAGTCTCATTTCCTAGAATAGCGTGAGGGCTTCTATTCTTTAGTTTCCCTCACAAATAGTTCTGTTCCTTCTCTCAGCTACCCCATTCTGTTAGGGGTTTTATGGAACTGTATGCTGTCTCTTGATTCCTGCTTCCTTGGAGAGGTCTTCAAATTGGTGAGACTCATACTCACCACCATCGTCTGATCTCAAGACTCTAATGTGTTTTCCAGTTTGATTTTCAATTAAATCCTTGAGCTCATGAAACATTTAAAAATTTCATTCTTTGTTTTCATGAAGTATATCCATGACTTCCTAGAGAAGTCATCTATAAAAATCACATAATACAGATGCCCATTTAATGAAGGTGCGGGCATAGGCCCACATACATCTGAATGAATCAATTCTAAGATCACTTTTGCCATTTTATTGCTGATTGGAAAATACTTCTTTATGCTTTTGCCTAGCATGCAACCTTTACAAATACTATTATGATTAAACTGAAAAGTAGACATACCACTCACCATCTTTTGAAGTCTGGGAAGCGCTTTGAGGTGAAGATGCCCATACCTCATATGCCATCGTTCGCAAGAATTGACAATGTTGTGAACTAGTGCCTGAATGTGCCGTGGGACTTTGTAAAGTCCTCCTTTGATTCCAATAACAATGGCTCTGTATCCTTGGGCCATAAAAGAGCCTTCTTCTCCATGAAGATCACCCTGTGACCTTTATCTGCCAGAATCCCAACTGAGATAAGATTCTTCGTCAATGCTGGAACATATAAGATATCTTCAATATGTAACATAAATCTAGAATCTAGTTGAAATGATGTTGAGCCAGTTCCTTTGATTGCATAGTCTCCCAGCGCAACTTGAGAAGAGAACTTTACATTCTTAAAGTTAGCTAGATTATCTTTGTTCCTTGTCATGTGTCTGGAGGCACCACTGTCCACTAACCAAGATTTTTCACTATTTGTCATAGTGCTTGTGAGCGTTGAAACAAGGTAATATTTTTTTTTTGTTTTTTGATCACTACAATCCTCTCTAGGCTTCCTCCTGTAAGTCCCTTCCTCTTTAGCAACAACAACATGAAACTTACCCTTATGTCCTTTTCTCGATTTGGTACAGTTTCTGGCAAAGTGAACTTTCTTCTAATAGTTAAAGCATCTCACCCTTAAAATGTCAAACTCCTTACCTTTGTAAACATCATTGTCTTTCTCCTTTTGAATAGAGAATTTCTTTCAAGAAGGGAATCTTTTCCTTTTCTTTGTTTTGGCTATTAAGGCAATATTGTCTTCTTTTGAGGAGCCAATTTTGCATTGAATCCTACCTTCTTCTTGAAGGCAATCATTCCTCAACCTTTCAAAGTTAGGTTGAGTCTCTCTTGAATTTACCTCGGACAAGAAGACCTCCCAAGAGGGTGGGAGACCATCAATAGCAGTCTGCACCAAGTCATCCTCATCAACTGGTACACCAATCACTAGCAACTGATCCTTGATCTGTGAGATCTTGGTGAAGAAGGATGCTACTATATCATCCTTCTCCATCTTAAGAGTTCACAACCTGTTCTTGAGAACCCTCTTCTGATTGGGCACCTTCTTTTCATACAAGTTTGTTAGTGTCAAAGCACTCCTTCGCAGTCTTTAAAGGCGCTATTATAGACATAATACTGCCCTTCATTGAATAAAAAATGATTCGTTTTGCCTTTGCCCGATTCTTCTTAACGTTTTCCCTTCCTGCATTTGAATTAGGTTCCTCTACTACACTGGTTACGAAACTGCCCAAATCATTCTCTTCAAAAATATTTAAAACCCTTAACTTCCAAATATTGAAGTTGGAAGCTCCTTCAAGCTTGTCTTCAACCTTCACTGAGATCGATGTCATCTCTGCAATAACTTTTCAACAAATCTGAACTGTGCTCTTTAATTGATCCTCTCCAAGAACCCTGCGTGAGCTCAAGCTTGATGCAAAACTGAGTGATTACACGCCCATGGCTCTAATACCATCTTGAAATTTAAATATAGTTCAGATCTGTAATATTTCTTAAAAAAACCTTCTTGTTGATTTATAATTTCTTCACAATGAATATGCAGAGGGACATGAGTATAAATAGAATAGAAGCATGCACGATAACACAAGGATTTTACCCTGGAAAAACCCTTTCAAGCTCGGGGGAAAAAACTAGCAAATGATCTTTCTTATTAGAAAATGAGTGAGCTAGGAGCAGATACAAATTTACCACAACCACACATGCTTACAACCATAAGAGTTTGCTGTCCAGATCTAGCTTTAAAGCTAGCTCAAATTCTGGTAGAAGTTCGTAGCCCGAAACCTGAAAGCAAATTGTCCTTGCTGCAGAGATCCCACAAGCAACATAGCTTCCTTCTTCGTTGTGTCTTCAACGAGTATTCAATTGTCTCTTTGTCAAGCGCTGAGGAGTTCTATTAATAATAATTATCTCTCCATAACTCGCTATGGAACTTGTCTTCATTGGTTGACTTAACTAAGATAATTCGTCTTAATAACTCAACTTACCAACTCTTCTTAGTACACTAGTACCTAATGGAACTCAATCACATTTTGTAAATCCCTGATCAAGAACCCAACAACTCTGATACCATGTTGAAACATGTAAGTGACAACATAAGTGAGAAAACGAGATTCCAATGACAATTGTAGTGTCTAAAGACACCGTTGCACTTAAGCACAACACACACGCATCATAAGAGCACGTACGATCTTCATGATCTGTCCTGATGATAGATCGTTCCAAAGGAACCTCTATAAATAAGTTTTTAAATGGGCCATACTAACAACCACGATATCACATTGGTTATAACTGTCCATGAAAAGTGGATTTGGAATCCAAAGTGGACATGGTCAATGCATATTTAGTTGGTGGTCAACTCCCAATAATGGTCAACTCCCTTAATCCTACGAGGTGAGGGTTCCCAAGGAACTCGATGTTCCAAACAAATGCTAGATGTTATGTTTGTAGGCTAAAAGAATAAGACACTTCTATAAGACAACAATAAGCTCAAAATGACATTACAAATGAATCTTGTGCGAGTATGTATACACAACTCAAGAGGTATGGCGTGCTCCCCAAGAGGGTTATTGGCTGACATAATGTCTAGGTTGGTCTTAACCACCTAGGAATATAAGAAATGAGTGTTGACTAGGTAGGCTTTAAGCCGAACCCTACAAACATACTAATACACAATAATAATGATTACAAAGTGAGGTCAACGATTGTCGCATGTAAAGATTGCACCATCATTTCAACACCCCCCCTTAGCTGAGCAAGAGGCCATGGAGAATGATGAAATATAAATGGGAGAGTTTGTTTAAGAGACCTAACTCGATATAGGGTTACCATTCACTGTAATAAAAAAGAAAGTGGGTTTATGTATACACAACTTGAATACTATGGAGAAAGCTCGAATACAATGTGAGAGTGGGTTTATGGATACCTAAATTGAATACAATTGAGAGAGCTTGAATATAATTGAGGAAGCTTGAATGCAATTTGAAAGTGGGTTTATGGACACCAAGCTCGAATAATCTTGAGAGAGCTTGAATACAATTTGAGAGTGGGTTTATGGATACCTAACTTTAATATGCCTAAAGAGCTTGAATACAACTAAGAGAGCTTGATTAAAATTTGAGAGTGGGTTTTATAGATACCCAACTTGAATACAACTAGAAATGAGCATTGATTAAATATAGTTGAGAGTGGGTGTGTGGGGATACCCAACTCAAATATAGAGTTGTTTATGGAAGAGATACAAAGGTGAGTGGGTTTATGGATACTTAGTGCATATTAGGGTTTATTAAATTTCATTCCCAACACCTGGCAAGTAGCCAACCCTTGCTGTAATAAATTTACTAAGCATATTTTACTGAATAAAAAAACGGTAGAGTTTTAACAATCTAAATAAATAAATCAACAGAAGCACAACAGGGAACTGTGCACATTTGGATACGATTTTCTGGGTAAAAACCTCTGGAAAAACCCCCAAGGGAAAATCAATATTGTGATGATTTTATTAATCTAAAATCTGGGCTCCCGTCCTGGGGTAATGGCCCATTTGAAGAAGATACAAAACAAAAAAATAGCCTAGCCTATCACACCTCAAGATCCGTGCTTCGATCTTGCTCGCTGCTACTCCTTTGTTGTCCCTTTTCTCCTTTCTTCGGACCCTGCTCCTGCACACTTGGATGAAAGTCCTTCACCCAATCAATGAGATCTTCTATCTCACTTTGTGTGTCTCCTCCTCTCACCTATGTTGCCTTTTATAATCTTGAGTTTACCCTAAATCCAAAACCCTAGATCTCCAAAGTGATCAATGGTTGAGATTAGATCTCACCTTCACTTTATGATCTAGCTAGGATTTAATTTAACTCACTAATGCCAAATACTTAGGCATTTGACTTAATAAATTAAACTCCATTAATTACAAAAATGATTTCATTTTAATAATCACTTTATTAAAGTGAATCTCCCAAGTTTTGAGAGGCATTAAGGATGACTTCCACATGTTAGATACAAAACTGATGTGTAAATACATGTCCGATGCTACAAACATCAACATGGTTGGCCCCATTCACAACATCTCCATTTATTTTGAAGAGGCTTTGGAGGGAAGGCATTACATCATAACTTCCCCATTTAATGCTCAATGTGGGTCATATAATGAAGATATAACCCCCTTGAATGCCATGTCTCCCACACCAACATGGTTTCACAACCTTGTGAGGGTGACCTCTTGTAGAGTTATAGGATTCGTTGAAGCATGATGGTTGGTTGTAGGTACAAAGGGTGGAATGAGTTGTCCTTGTAAATGGTGTTGTCGAAAATAGTATGTCCAAAAAGGATCAACATCATAATCACGGGGGAAGAGATCCTCTGAAATATGTTTAGAATCCTCCATAAAATCATTTGTAAAAATTAGTGGGACAAATCTTGTGGACTTGTGAGTAAATTCTACATCAAAGAAGGTGAGAAAACACTTAGCTTCCTCTTAAAAGTAGGTTGTCATATCCCTGTAAGTGTAAAATATAACCGACTCCAATAGTTAACAAGTATGCGTCGTATCACAATAAATGAAAGCATCCACTATAAAACCACAAACTCTTGGACCATGAAGAATATATCCAAATGTGGTGGGGTCAAAGATTATATCATCACATCTGAAATCGGTAAGGCCTAATATACGAGGTGCACGATTAGATGTGCAATGTAAAAAAAATCCATTAGATCTAAGATCTAGTGGAAAGAGCCAATGAAAAAATCGATCTGAAGAAAGGTTTTGAACTCTAGAAAATATATGATTTGAAACTTTGGCTTCTCACGGTCACAAAAACTTTGTGATGCCACCAACAAATAGCCTTAGATATTTTGATAACCTAGAGAAAATGTTGAGAAAGAAAGGATGATCCAAAAAATATTGTCGCTAAGAAATTCTCTGGATCAAATTTTTGAAGTGAGTCCTCTTAGGAAGCCCTAAACAAAGTGAAGAATCTGAAAACCCTAGATTTGCAACTCTTTGGGCAAGTTCCTCTAGTCAATAATCTTTGGATCCTTTTTAAAGAAAGGTGAAAACCCTAGGTCCGCAGTTACAACAATGATGCCACTAGCCAAAAGCCTCAGATTTGTTGCCGAAAAATTCACGAAATAATTTAGTTGGAAACCATGATGCAGGGTGCTTCAATCCCATGCACAATATCCTTGAATAAGTTTGTGAAACACTTTTATAAAGCATTAAATAAGGCACCCTGCTCCAACCAATGAAAACTACTCGATACCCCTTTAAACACCATAAAATCAACTTCTTTTGGAAAAATGACCATAATAACACCCTCTACCAGAAAAATGACCATACTATCATTGTTTTCTAGAAAAAACACAATAAATTAGATTCTTTTGAAAAATCTGCAATACACTTTAGCTGAAAAAAATAGAGTGTGTTGACCTTAGAGGAGGGTTTAAACCCTAGAGAGAGCATTGTCCTTTAAAGGAAGGTTTATGCCCAGAAAAATGAAGGAAGACAATGCTGAATAGAGTAAGGGAGGTTCACATCGGCTTAGATACCATGTTGAGATTCAAGAGAGAGCAAAGTTCGAATGGAACCAACCAACCAACCCAAAATCTGCACAAAGGGAAGATACACCAACACTAGGGCAATGATAAATCTGCACTAGTGTGCAATAGAAGAAATCGATGAGTGTGCCTTTAGAAAGAAATCACTGAAGAACACTAGAGTGTAACACTTGAGAGAGAACCTTTGACCAATAGACCATGAAAGAGAGCGCAATGCTAGTGGTGGTCCACGTAGGCTAAAATAATGAGACACTTGTATAAGACAGAAATAACTCGAGCTGATATTACAAATAACTCTGGATTGTAGTGTACACTCCCCAAGAGGGATTATAGGCCGACATAATGACTAGGTCGGTCTTAACCACCTTGGAATATAATAAATGATTGTTGACTAGGTTGGTTTTAAGTCAAACCCTAGAAACATCCTAGTACACAACATTAATGATTACAAAGTGAGGCCAACGATGGCCATATGTGAAGTTTACACCATCATTTCAACACTCAACAATCTTTGAGTTGGAGCCCTTCCACCAAGTCTGTTTGCGGGTTCTACACTTCTTTTTTTGATAGGTAAATCGAGCATCATCTTTTGGATAGTGGGTCACTAAGTGTCCAGGATCAAAGCAAGGCCTGCAAAGAAAAAACATTTGTTTATAGCCCATCTTTTGAGAACCACTGTGACCATTGCATTCAAGGATGATCTCTTAAGGGAGGCCCTTCTCAAGGTTAACGTTGATGTAGATTCAAACACAAGAAGTCGAAACATCCATTTGCTCAACTATGAAGGTGAGAAACTTATCAAGAGCATTCACTATGATAGTAAGGGAGTTGGAATGCTAATATCCTAGATGCAGACGAGGGCTCTACGCACAGATAAGGATTGAATAGAGATTTTTAGTTCTAGGGTTGAAGCTTCGGTGCCAACGTTTCATAAAAAGTCCAACCCTACGATTGGACGACGACCCATTACGATGAACAAATTCTCTTTGTTTGACTAAGGGTTAAATTCTAGAATGAGAAACCCGTTGAAGCAAGGTTGAATCATCACAATATCTTTCAATAAGGAACCTTGGACCTTTTTCCAAGCATGGAGCTTAGCTAGCTTCAACCAAACATTGCTAAATCTTCAGATTAGCTTGTGGGAAAGACAATGGTCTTGCTTCTCTGTAATCCAACGGGGATCAAGCTTCAAGGAATAAGGTAGATTTGTGGATGTAGAAGGATTGGAAGGAGGGTTTTGAGTTCACCATTTTCTCTTTGAAGGAGACACTGATTCCTTGGTGACGCCCATCCATGGGTCCATCAAATGGCAGCAAGGCAACAAGGATTACCTTACCCTCTATATATCCATTGAGAGTAGCACACCCCTCCAACTACTAGCATTGTCTGACATAGGAAGTTCCAATAGTGAATGGGGCATTNTGGTGACGCCCATCCATGGGTCCATCAAATGGCAGCAAGGCAACAAGGATTACCTTACCCTCTATATATCCATTGAGAGTAGCACACCCCTCCAACTACTAGCATTGTCTGACATAGGAAGTTCCAATAGTGAATGGGGCATTTGTGCACAAAGGGTGCATATGCGTCCAACCACAGGGGATAGGAAGCAAAAAATATCTGCAACAGGTAGTATAGAAAGCGATGGAGAGTAGAGGCCATGTTTCCTAGGGAAAAATCTCGGACACACACAAGGAGCTTGATGAGCGTCGTGAGTCCATTTTTTGAAATGATTAGATATGTGGATAAAGAGGAAATAATAGTAGAAAAAGTTGCTAAAGGTGTTGAAACCAATGTTACCAACATCGCGATATTAATGTTACCAACATCACGATAATATCGCGATGTTGGCGATATTATCATCAAAATCAGGGTCGGCGACATTTTCCTATATTTTCTGATATTTTCCCTGATGTTGCCGATATTTTCGTTTTCGGACCCTCAGCGATATTTTTCCGATGCCGATGCCGATGCTGATGTTTGCAACAGTGGTTGAAACCTTTGGGTTCATAGTTGTAATTGATACATCTATGAGGAGACAGTTGATAAACTGGTTAAAACAGAGACTTGGCCTTTATTTTTTTCTTTAGATTTTGAAGTTATTGATAGTAAACTACATAAAATTTTGTTTTGAAGCTTTAATATGGATGTAACTGGTCGAGACAGAGACTTGGCCTTTACTTTTGGTTTTAAATTTTGAAGTTATTGATAGTAAACTACATAAAATTTTGATTTGAAGATTTAAAGTGGATGTAGAGTTTTAGATATTTGAAGTTGGTTAGGAAATTTCACTCATTTTGGTAAAATATGGTTTGCCTTCAAATTTTATGATGATGCCTCACTGGAGATATGATTAAGTGGATTTTTAAAAGTTAGAAATGTTCGTTTGTGTATGAGCTGGATGTTGTTGGGATATGCATGGATTCTATTTGACGACGGTTTCTCAGTTTTGCACTTGGTTCATTTCCCTTGATCTGTGTGGAATGTTCTTTTGAAATGAAGAATGGAGAAGAGAAATGACCTGTATCATGTATGTCAACAAAAGATCAAACTTATTGATGAAATGACAAACAAATGAAAGGCAAAGTCTCAGACTTGATTATGACAACAAAATTGGAGAAAAAATAGATTATGTCATTTGGCAGAACGAGACAACAGAAGTCGAAATTAAATAAATAAAAGTTGGCCCAACTTTACCAACTCATCTTGATGACTGCCCATTTCCAGTGAAAATGTCTGATTTAAATTTAACTGAAAATTGAATTCCTTGTCTATAAATTAGAAACTTCAACATTCGAAAAATGATCCTCAAAAATTATGCAAAGGTACCTTGCTATTATTATTATTATTCTGTTTTTATTTTTCAAATTCAATTTTCTTAGATGCTAAATTGGAAGGCACTCTAGTTCTGAATTTGAATCCTGGTGCTAAGATAAACTGAATCTTCATCCTGATTTGTGACGTTTCTGTTTCTGTTTAAAGTGATCTTCCAGACATTTTAAGGCTTCAGTGTACTTATTTTTTTTTTCCTCGGAAAAAAATCCTTATATTTATGAGCTGTCAATGTACATGTTGCTGTCCCTAATCAAGACTGTCCATATCCAACCTATCCTTCAAAAACCAGCTTACAGCTCCTTTATTTTTCCCCATACTTCCTATACATCCTCACAGAATATACAAAAAACAAAAATGGGGACACAGTTACCCTACTCTGCCTAGCAGCCATTACGGCACTGTTCTTTTCTAATCAGTACATTAATCATTGAACATTACAGAATTAAAACTGAAGCTCCATGGATTCTATCTCCTCAGATCTGCCACTGTTGATTTTTTCTTTGCCCAGTCAATTACAAGTTTGGAGTCACCCAGACCCTGTAGCTTTTTGACCCCTTTTTTCATTAAGGCCTCCAACAAGGTCCATAGAGTGATAAATTCTGCTTTGTTATTAGAATCCCTCCCAGGCGCATACCTGATATGAATGTAGTGGCACTGACTGATAAAGAGAACAACCCCTACCCCACATACAGGAGGGTAGCCTTGGCTGGCTCCATCAAAAAAGCCCCAAGGAATATCTTAATCCAAACCTAGCATTGCCGGGAGCCTCGGGCTTTTATCCTTTGGTTCCACCATGAATTCCTTTGAAAGCTTTGAATTAAGACTGGCTGTGATAACCGGAGGTATGTCCTCGTTACTGAAGATGCTGGAGTTGCGCGCCCACCATAATCCAAAGACCAACATACAAGGAAATCCCTCAAACTTTTTGACAGATTTATCCACCAGCCAGTGTCTAAGACAATCCTCCAGACTTGAGTTTGTCCAAGTATTGCTTCAGTGTACTTATGTTAGAGTTCCTTGCAAAATCAGTCGAGGAACTTTGTTTGGGCATGTTTCACTTATTATTGCTGATTTGTAATTTTTCGCAGATGGTTCAGGTGCCTATCCCACCTATAAGTTCAATGTACTTTTGTCCAGTCTATCTCACGAGCCATTCACTTGACATGTATATGCAGTTTTGAAAAATATCATTAATAAAAATGAAGAAGCCACTTTCCAGATTTCAGGTTTTTGAATTTGGTTGGGTTTTCTTTAATTGGAACGGTGCAATACTTACTACAATATTTTCAAACTTGTAATTATTTCAAACAAATTAAATGAATGTGGGAAAATTCAATAAATAAAAAAGAGAAAATAGGAAGAGACAAATTTGTGTAAGGTCCAGAAATAAAAAATAGTTTTAATTTACTTGAAATTTTATCTTAAATTGAACAGAATAAATCTGGGGTTTTGATTTGACATTTATAACCCTAGATCTTGATTTTCTTGTAATTTTTTTTGTGAATATTTAAATATCAGAAATAATAGTCAAATTCCAGAAAATTGTCTACAGGGGCTTGGTGGTTGGTGAAAGTGGGGTGCTGTTATTGTCCCCAGTAGAGTTGAACTCCCCAACAAGAGGTTTGCCCCTCATGGGTCGATTGTGGTTGTGATTATGGTAGGGGCCATGTGCAAGTTTTGGGATACTCTCCATTTGTGGTTTCTTAGCCAAAGGATTCCAGTGGGTATGTTCTAAGCTGACCTGGCTAATTATAAATACTCCCAGATTGGTGAAGCCACACATTTGCCACATGAATACAAGGAAGCTACTAAAGAAAAGACCAGAAAATTTAAAATTCTCTTTCACATTCAAATTATTACGTGACATTTTTACATTATAAAGTTTAAGAAATGATGAAAATACTTTTTACAGTTTTGAATACGCTTCAAGTCAAGCAACAAGTATATGAATAAATTACATAAAACATTGTAATTTGGCCCTCCAAAATGGATACAATAATCTTTTATCATTTGTTGACTCAAAATGGTTTGATTTTAGGTGATTTTTCAACACCTTTGTCTTGAAACAATTGTTGTGTAAGGCCACAGGTCCCAACTTTCTTTCACCTTGAGGAGGTTTGAGACATTCATTGAGAAGTGACACATTTATCAGTGGACAAGTGGCAATGGACTACATAGTACCCCTTTTGAAAAGCTTTGTCCTCAAAGTTATTTAGTTAAGGGTTTTACGCATGATGCAACCAAGTAATGTGATTTCCTCAAACTTTTGCTCATCTGTTGCCTCTCTTGATTATTAATCCATCGATAATTGAGTCTCCCCAACATCAATCCTTGATAATTTGATGTAGCATGTTTTCTCTTTCTTTTTTTCAATGCATTATTGTAACCTCTCTAATTTGCTCTAGTTGGTTTTCTTTGATAGTATCTTGCTGTGCAATTGTTTCTTGATGCCACATTGGATGAGTGTTGTTGATTCTGCCATCTATTCCCTTGTTATTGTCAATGCACACTTTCTTGTCTTTCTTCTTCACTTTCTTGTTAATGAGGGTGTTGATATGGTTTCACTTTCGAAGGTTTTCCTTTATTATCCACAACTTTAGCAATATTCTTTTCTATTACAATGACAGACTCCAACCTTTGTGCTTGATCTTCAATTACATTTTCTTTAGAGAGATTGCTTTCAATCATTTTTGTTGATTTTTTTGATCTGGATTTTACTCTTTCGAATTTGATCTCATCATTTTTAGGAACCTTTTGATTATCTTCTTGTACTTTCTCTTGATTCTCATTCTAACACTAAAGGGTGATGCTATCCATCAACTTATTTTGTCCACCAATTCTTGCTTGTATTTCTTTCTTTACATCTTTAGTACTTGAGGCCTCTTTGAGCTTCTTGCAAATTTCCTCTCAAGTCTTTTTGTCATCTCCATTTATAATCTTGGACACTACTTCTTGGAGGTGTGTGTACATTCTTTCTTTTGGAACTAGCTTCGTCTTTTCATGATGAGGCTAACGTGCCTAAATTTAGTGTTATGTTAGCACCATTCAATTTAGTTGCTGTGACTTACAAGTCACAAGTAGGGGGTATTTATTTTTCTAAGCCTTCCTAGGACTTGCCCTTGGCCCCAACCGTTGTTCGTGTGTTGGTGCACATCGATACGTGCAAGCAAAAGCACTGACACATCACGTGGTAGGACTTGAACCCTAATGGGGGCTATATTAGCTACCCACTTTCATCGACTTGACAAGTCATTGTTGATGTTTTTTCACATTCTTAACTTCATTAAGAAGCCCTTTTCTTATAATTACATAGTCTTTTGATGTCTTCATATTTTTGTACAAGTTCCTCTTTAGTTTCCTTCAATTCCTTTCGAAGATCTTTCATTGTTTTTCTCTCTTGTGTTTTTACCAATGACCATTTATCTAGGAACACCTTTAAGAAACTTAGCATTGAGAAGATGTATCAAAGTATATATGTCAAGATACATCCACCATTTTAAAGCTTCATCCCTTAGATTTGTACCTATATCTTCTACATTAATCCAATCCTAACGTTAATATCAAATAAGTTTTCTTCAATAGTAGGGCCATCTAGATCGTATATGAAGTGCATCTTTTTAACCAAAGATGGGGCAGGTTCAAAACCCATAACATGCAAATAAAATAACTTTTCAAAAGTTTCCTCATTTAGTCCAAATACTTTTATAAATATATTGTGATGTCCCGTTCCCAAGAGTAGGCCAACAAGGAGTGACTTAGTAGTCTATGTGTTCCTGTAGACTATAGTCAGGCACAAACAAGGAACAAAAGGGAGAAATAAGGGTGATTTGGTGGCTAAACGATGAATTAAGCCAAAAGCATAGGAAAAGTCACTTAAGCCTAAGTCAATGAAGAATTAGAACGAAAATGTGCTAAAGGGGGACTTAATTAATTAATTATTCACCTTAAGAGGAAAAGCGCCTAGCTTAAGTGAGGTCAATGGTGGATTAGATTGGGAAGAGTATAAAGGAAGGAATTCGACCTAATTCCTCATTATGCATTGTTATGATTTGATGTTGAGAGTTCTCAGAGGAGGAAGAGATTCGACTTCTACTGTTTTGTGGATTTCTGGAGGAAACCACCACCATTGATCGGTTTCGGTGTTGAGAGAAACACCTTAGCCCATCGAAGATACCATCCAGGTATTTCATCGTGCTATTCAGGAGTATCCAGTTATCAGTGTTGCGCAACTTAGCCAGTGGGGGCGCAAGTTCATATAGAGGGTTTGTGTAGTTGCATGAGATCAGAGCTCGGATTGTAGTTTCCTTTCGACCCAGTTGAGATCTAGCCAGGGCGCATAGATTGAGCCACTTCCCATCAGATTCTGACAGTGGAATCCTTCAGAGCGCATCATTCAGCCATTTAGGGCACAACTCTTTTGGAAGGAGAGTTGGGGTTATAGATGGAGCATCAGAGCAGATCTGGGGAAACCCTTCCGACCCAATTCCGCATTTGGCGAGGCTAACGTTTTGAGTCCTATTGGCTGATTCCGTTGGTGGAATAATTTGGGGTGCATCCAGAGAGCCCAGGAGGTGCGCAGACCCCCAGGGGACGAGATCCAAAGCATCAGAGGCCAGATCTGTCATCCGACAGTCATCAGTATCATTCTAGAGGCCAGGGCGCTTCTATTGGGACAGTTTCCAGCTCATTCCGACGGGTATAACATTCTGGACGAGTTTTCCAATTTGTAGCGGTTACCATGCTTCTCCGGAATCGCCAATTTTTGCCGATCTATCTGTGCATGCATCAGATCCGCCTTCATCTTTTGATCATGTGTATTTTATGTTATTTGTTTGTATTCCAGTGATGATCCATGAGATCTAACTAAAAACTATCTTCTATATTTCCAGTATTTCATTGTATTTCCATGCTTGAATCTCATAATACATATTATTGGGTGGTTGATGTTCCTTATTTCCGCATGCATCATATATATACTGTTTAAACCATAACATATAACATGCACATGCAAC
>SNQJ01S0030256.1:72689-89702 GCA_010110895.2 Picea sitchensis | reverse complement strand
ATATCCTGATCAGTTGGATCAGGGATATTTCATATATTCTCCCTTCTTCCCTCTTTCTAATGGCGTTTAAATCAACTCAATTGAACATTCCAATCAAAAGTTGTGACATTTTGAGTTGACATACCTTTTTTAAGTCCTATGGGGATTGCTTTGTAAGCTGACCTTCTACTTGTAATATATGTAATATTTTTTCTTTAAAGAGTATCAAATCTTTCTATGATAGCATAAAATGTCTCCCTTGGTCTTGCTCAATTTGGGTTTTCCAAGAGGGTTATGGCCCTATTACCAAACTTGCCAATTTTAGTCTTCCTTTGGAGAGCAATCTTATAAAACCAATAACTCTACCAATTTCTCTCTAACAACTTGAAAATTTGGTTCTATAACAACTTGTTATATCTTGTTTCCAATTTGACATGTTTTACTTAAATTCGAACTTGTAATCTTCAGATGTGTTTGATTTAGTGAACCTTACTATTTTTAGCGAGGAATGAATATTTGACAAATCCACTATCTTGTACAATTTGCATCTACAAAAGTACTATGCTTCTGCTCTTGAATTTTTTACTAGAGATAGTAGGGTTTGTCTTCTTTCCAACACCTATACTAAAAAAATTCAATCATTCTTGCATCCATACGTTATAGTTATGCCTTTATCACACTAACCCTCACTTCTTGAGATGAAGTCCTAAAGCTCAAGCAAGCCTTTAGTGTAACTAAGAGGCAAGCCACTGTCACCTCACCAACCCTCTTCTACTTTAGGCCAACTCTCCTTCGTCTCAAGTGGGGCTACCCTATAATAGGATTACCAGAACTTGTGCAATAAGTCCCAAGGTGAAATGAAGAGATGGTTCTAGCAAAACATTTTTTTTTATGAATTGAGTAAATAGAGTGGATGGAAAGACAAGAGACTAGTGTCTTTCCATTGGTTGATGGGGTCAAATCAATGTTCACATGGGAGACTATCCTAATGATGGAAAGAGGATATTATGGTTCAAACACTCAAGCTACAAAGCCCTTTCCTTATTGTCCCAATTTGCAAAAATACAACTAAGGACATTTCTAGAGTAGATATTATCCCTTATGAAGATTATGAGTTACTAGAATAAAATATATGTGCATTTAACCAAAAAATGAGAAATAATGCAACATAAACAATATCCAAGGATAACATAATAGGAAATGGATAGAGAGCCTACCAAAATTTTACTCCATAAACATATGTTAAGATACCTCAACAACGAGAGAAATAACATTAAGATCTAGAAGACACCTCATCCACAATGCATTTCATTGTTTCTCCAAAAGCATCTAATAGATATTCAACTAAGCTCTAAGTGATTTCTCCCCTAATCTAACCATCAGAAATAATGAAGAGAGAAAACTCTTATATAGGTTTGAGCTCCATTTTCATATACAATAAAACATGAATTGTTTTCCTAGACCCACTATCTCTCCAAGGAATACAATAAAATAATTTCTTCGACAACTTCATTACTAAAAGTAGCATTGAGTTGTTGAGGTCCACTTTCTTCTCCAAGAATAATCAACTCCATGAGATAGTCAACAATAATAAAAATAAGGGAGTTGGTTATGCAACAACCTCTAAAATAACAAGTGTGAGGTGTCCAAGTAGCACGTGTAGGTTGACCATGTAACATGTCCCATCAAATAGCACTAGAAGGTGTGAAAGAAAGGCTCTACATGTGGTGTGCTTCAACTCATCCATGAGTAATGTAACCAACAAGCCCAATGACCAAGTCAAAACCATCTAAAAGTGTACATGTGGCCGTTCGAGATGCAAAACGTCCTCCATAATCATGAACATGTGGACAATAAAGGTTCTAACCAACTCGTCCTCAAAATCTATGCCAATCATTAGATCCATGCATGAGGGGCACGTGCTAACATAAATCTGTATGCAAAGTGCTCAAAATAAACTCAAGATCCATGCTATAAGGGGATGGCTACAACAAAACAAAGAAAATTGCAAGTCGTCCTCTCCAAAATCCAACAAAATTATGGGAGCATGTGCCTTAAAGTGGCTTGTAACTGTTATAACAACCTCCTTGTATCAAGGAGACCTCAAATCATGTGCAAAGTAGACCAACCATCTAACCAACTCCAAGAGAGAGAGGGAAGCCTCATTATTTAGCAACAAAACAATGTAACAAAGTGATGAATGCCTCAATATGCATTCAAAGTAGGTGAGAGATCTACTAGGAGTGGGGCTCCAACTTATGTCATGTGCAAATAGCCTCCAAATGAGCTCTAGATCTCAAAAGTGGGAAGGACCTCTTGAAAATCTCAATAGAATAATAGCCACATCCTAAGAATAAGCCAAGAAACAAACCAACCTCCTCAAACAACTCCCTAAGCTCAATCTCCAAGAGTAACCACCATCAGAATGTGTGCCAAGAAAGGGACAAGTGGAGCACTCCTCAAAGAGCATGGATGAATGATATGTAAATGCCAACCATGCCAAGTCAACCTCAAAGCCCTAGGGTGCTCCACCACATGCTCAAGAAGTATGCCCAAGATCCATGTATCAAAGGGTGAGTGCTCCTCATGAGACCTTAGTCCATGTCATCTTAAAGTGTTCTAGGTGTCAAAATCCTCCAAGGAAGCTAGGGCGCTTAAGAGATAAGTCCTCTTTCAGTCAAACAAGAGTGAAAACCCTTGTTAAATGCTGTAGCCACCCTCCAAATGTGTGTATTAGGTGAGTGCTCAATCGAACTAAAGTCTACATCCATCATATAGTGCCATTTCAATGTCAAAACATGTCAAGTAGGACAAGCGCTCTGGAAATGGAGTCACATGTGGCATCTAGAGTAGGTCGACCCCTCAAACCATGACATATCACCATAAAAAATTATGCCATAAAGGGAGCGCTCTATGAAAATCCCTGTCTAATGTGTTAGGGATCACAATTGGATCGTTATAGACATCTATAGCACTAGGGCACTCTCATTATCAAGTATAATGTCACCATCCATCATCCGTGAGTTAAACAACCTGAGCCATGTGCAAAATAACCGTTGAGACAGTAATACCCATCATGGAATGATGAGAACCGAGGCATATCCATCATGTAGCAAAAACATAGCATCAAAGATCATCTCATAATAATCCACCAAAGCATGTGCAACCACGAAGAGAGAACCAAGCCATGACAATGAAGTTTGAACCAAGGAGAAAATCGATCTCCTCCACCAAGTACCATCCGATAAATGGAAAGTACTATCTCCAAAATTAAGCTTGATAGTCCATGATGCGAGATTGAAGAAGCTTCTCCCTAAATTCCAACCTTTGGAAGGCTAGAATCATCATGCCACCCTGTAAATCTGAGTCAAGTGATGAAAATCACATGTGCATTCCTCATGCAATATGAGGGATAACAATGCCCATTAAACTTCCAGTAAAATTCAAGCATGATATTGTATAGACTTGCCATTGTTGACTTTACCGCTTGACAATTTGTTTTTGAAATAAAAAACTTTCACATCTGAGTACAAAAAGACAATTTTAAAAGCTCATCTGCTATCTATCCAGTCTTCTATGTTGAGCACTCCATTTTGTTGCCAATAATTTATCAACTTTCTAGCGTATTTAAACCTTTTTTGTTCATGTGTCAAAGACCAACAAACTGCTACACTCCCAACACTTCTCTTGGATTCCCAACTTGCCAGCTGCCGAATGTCTGTTGCGAATAGTTTCTCCTAGACTTCTCTACCACCTAAAAATGATTTTTAGCCCTAGAATTAATTTTCCCTTGGATTGTCATATCCGTGTATACTGCATGTGCTGTTAAAAGTTCTGTCAAAAAATTGTTGCATATTCTTGGACTTTGCAAACATGTCAAAATATTTCTGATGCCTTGTCAGGGTCTGCCTTTCACTGTTAGCAACATTTTCCTCACTAGAGTCATTGGTTAGATCATGATCAATATGTTTGGCTTTGTTGTGAACTTGTGACTCAACATTGCACCTCCAACAGTAGGAAATTTGCACACCCCCCTGGCACTAAGCTGTCAAATGCTGCTTGTTGTTTCTTCCCAAAGCTTCCTTGTGTGTATACTTCCATCCAGAATGTTGCGTTTCTTGCAATCGTCAAACTCTGAGAGAGCTGCCAATTTGAGCCACCAAAATTGTCAGACAATGCTGCTTGACCTGGTGTATTTTTTTGCCAGTTTGTGTTTACTTGTCAGACTTTTTGAGTTTTTTTCTATTTTGTTTTATTTTTTAATTGTATCCAGGTCTTTAAACTTTAGGAAAATAATATAGTAATCTCCTGTTTAATATATTAACAAGGAAAGACAAGTAATAATTATCTGGTTTTCACCGTTTTGTGCAGAATTCAAATGTATAAGCATGTTCCTTCTGTCAGTGCATCTGTGCCTCTGCATGCATGATTCACTATCTTCAACCCTTGCCTATGTGTTCCACAATTCTTGACCATGACAACGTTAAAGTGTCCACGATTTTTAGTCCCGAATCTTGCCACCTCAAATGCTCTGGTGCTCTGCTCTGACATTGGCCTTGGCTCTTATACCATATAAAAGTTGCACATACACTTATGTAGTAAATGCCGACAGAGAGAGAGGGAGAGAGATTTGATATGTTATTCAAGTCTCATGGCATACAAAATGATGTCTCATGAGAGAGAGATAAGTTAGACAACCACGACTGTGAAACTATTAAATGACTTGCAACTAAATAAATCACTTAGGTCACTTCACTTTATTAAATACTCCCAAATCGAAAGTACCAAGTATAATAGATAATAATATTACCATTATTAGATATAAACTCGATCAATACTGCTTTGGATCATGCTTTAGGGCGTCTCTTTTAAGAATTTACGTTATATATGATATTTATATGTTAAATGGCCAAAGGTTGATTTTGATGGATAAATTGTATTTAATTACTATATAGAGTCTAGACAATGATTTTTTTTTCTCCCCAACTTTTGCCTGGTGGTAGAGGCTTATCTGTTGCCTTACTTTTTGTAATATGATTTTACTTTCTTGTATATTTAATAGAATTTATGAAGAATATTTGAAAAAAAATGAGGATTGCTAGACCCAATGTAATATTATCCAAAATGTTCATTTATTGTTTGCTGCAGGACCTCACGGGCCTGCATTTAGTGAATAGCTTAACCTTAATTACAACAAGTACTGTTGTTGGCACCTAGCAATAAGAATCATAAATATGGAATAGAGGTGCTTAAAAATAAGGATCTATTGTACTTATAAATAGGGAACGCTTTATGTTTGAATGTTTCCCAATTATGTAGCTTTGAATTTTCATTATGAATGTGGAGTAAAGATTGCTTAAAGAAAGTGTTTTATCATAATTATGAATGGGGTTGCTTAGCCTCGAGGAATGTCCTAATTTTGACACTTTCCATCAATATTCAAAGTTTGAAGTCAGGTCTGTAGCTATAACTACATATAACCAACACTAAATGTTGTAGAATAATTCTTTTTTTTTTTTAATAACCAAAACAAAAGTATATATTCATTAAAAGATGGCTGTGCCGAAGGTAGCAGCGATTACATTCAGCAAAGTTCAGAGATTGCACAAAAACTGTACATATTTCTAATATATCTACATTATGCTCTAATGCCTTCTTCAAACAAGTGTTCTAGGTGTTTTCACTGGTGACTTGCTTGACATATTTACCCAAAATACTTGCAACTCGAAAAAACATTCAAAGAAATTTAGGGGTGGACACTGTCTTGAGCTTCGTGCTCCTCGCTTGAATGAGGGGAGTTTAGTTCTTCAACCTCCATGGGATCCCGATTTTGGCAAATGGTTTCATCTTCCCTTAATTCTACTTGCAACAAATTCTCGGAACCATGGTTATTGGAAGTGAGAGGGAGAGGATCCAAACGCTAAGACAGAACCAAAGAAGGAAGTCTATTACACTCAACTTTTAGGGTATCTATTCGTTGTTTTTGGAGAAGTATAATTCATTATGTTTGCAGTGTGCGTAACATTGGCTTGCTCTAATTCAATGATTTTAAAAGAAATATGCATTAGAGCACTATTGTTGCCCTGAGTGATTTCTTCATGCCTACGGAGAATCCTTCGAATCTCTTTTAAACCTGGATTATCCATGACTGTTTTTAAAAGGCTTTTCAAAATGCAACTAAAGGGGAAGATACAGAGCCAAAGAAACCCTAGACAAAAGTTTATAGTTCCAACCTTTTGGAAAACTAAAAAGACCAAAAGGACTCTATTTTGACTATGCCAAGCTGGGTCGTAAAAAACATGACAAGAAATAGGCATCTAGAATAGGAAAGAAGAGACCAGGGCTTGCCTAGCCAGAGTGAAAGGAGTTACCCTCATTGAAGACTCAACACGTCTTGAAGCCACTACCTATTGACACCTCTGTGTTGTTCCCTCAGAAGACGCGCTGTTCCCGCACTAGATTTTCTCAAATTCCACTAAATCCCGGCCAGGCTCGCTCCCATTTATCCCATTCGACAAATTCTAGGCCGAATCAACCAGAGAATAACCCTAGGCGAACCACTTTGTCTACAATATCCCATATTTCAAATGAGGATTCATTCTTATGCATTGAATTGCCTCAAGTGGAGCCAATCGAACCAAGTGTAAGAATTGCAGAGGCCACATGCTATCCTTCCCAAATCACTTCCATTTGTTGATTAGAAATGAATGAATGTTAAAAAAGGCATTATTATTGTTGTTATGGGATGGAGTTGCGGCTACAAACCCCATTTTTAATTAGTATACAAGACTTGATCGAATTGGGAGAGGATTTGTTTGATTCCTGAAATGAGTGAGCTTAGTTTGCCCCCGCGCCCCTAGTTAGTTTGATCTATGATTGCTTTGATAACCAACATAGAGTCTCCTAATGCTATCAAAGTTCTAATACCTTCTTCCTTTGTGATGAAGGGGCCCCGCCACAATGAGTAACTGTCAACGAGATTATTTGAGACGTTTCCAAGCTTAGATGTAGTGGATAACCTTGTTTCCTCTGGGATCATGGAGACTCCCCTCCACGTACCTGCCACCCTTGGATTGTTCTTAGAAGCTCTATCAAAGAAAAGAGTGTAAGAATGCTGATGAGTCTTCTAGGCCGAACAATCAGAGGGCTCTTTCCTAATCATCCTGTTATCCCCATTTTGTGGATAACTAAGGAGATTATGTCTCGAGGCCCTCAGGTTGTAGATATGGAGTGCCGAGAGACTATATGAATAGCGATATTCTTTTGCACAGATGGAGACCCTCCTCACCACCACAGAGGCTGTAGATTTTTAGATGGCATCCACCACACTAGCTGGCTTCCGGAAGGCAATGGGCCTTTCTCCATGAGGTACAAGTCAGTTATTATGGTGAGTGTCGTTTCAATATTTGTGGCATTTGAGTATGTTGTATCTTAGACTACTCTAGATTTCATGATATATGCTTGGACATTATGCCTTTTGTCTTGCTTCACCTTGGTGGTTGACATTGTGCCCTAGTAGGTGGTCTTCCTTGGGGATGGGTTTGCTAATGGGAACTCCCTTGAAGAGCCATCGTACCGTTCCTGACCATACTTACCACTTTCCATCACTATTTCCCCCCATTTCCTTCTCTTGGGATTTTAGGGTGTATTGACCCAAGAAGGGGTTGTCCCTCATTTTATGGGAAGATGGGGCTGAAGGCCCAGAGGGATTGACGTTGGGAAAAAGATAAAAGCCTATGTATAAACCTTCTAGATGCTTCGCCTAGGGATCCCCCCTAGAAAGCAATGAAACGCTTATCTGTAAGAAAAGGGGGACCCACAAGAATAATGATTAAGATGCTTAAAGGGTTAGTTGGAGGATAGGAGGTCTCATCACGAGCCGACCTATCATGTTCATGGATATTTAGTGGTATGACATTACCATCATCTGGTCACCAAGCCAGAGTAACGGCTCTCAGTTGCATGGCTGAGAGAAAGGGGGTCTCATCACGAGCCAACCTTCTCATTTCCACTAGGTATTTGTGGGTGACACTGTCATTATTTGGACACCACGCTAGGACAATGGCCTTCAACTTGTCTCTAAAGTTTAAAAGAAACAAAGAATGGAAAAACTATGGGCTTGGAAAAATTGCATTGCAAACGAAGGTGCCACACACCCTCTACAAAGGCACCCATGAATGAGGCACTACAACCCCTTGTATGTCGTGAACCCCATGCCCATTGAGTATTGACCCTAACCTTTTCACCCACTTTACATGGCTTAGAGAGGGATCTCTTGGAAACTCTCTTTGACCTAGGGAAAGATCTACCCAATATGACACCTCGTCAACCCTCCCATATTCAAGCTTGACAAGTCGCATAATGTCTTTGAGCACTTAATTGTTTGATACAATAATCTTTGATGCACATGCTTAGGTGGCTCATTTATTGATTTGATTTACTTATCATGGTGCTATGACTTGAGATCCTTGGAGGGCTTGCTTGTTTGTCTTTGCAGGACCTAGTTGGTGGACAATTTTGGAGGAACAAGCCTAGCTTGGGCTTCCATGGGGCTTGAAGCCCATGGGTGGATGCCAAGGGCCCGCATGCCGGATGAGAGAGATGACACTTTGGAGGCCTAAAAGATGACTTGGATGACATAACCTAGCCCTCACATGCCAAACGTTTTGCCTAGAAGAGGCAAAACGTCACCTTTAGAGGCATGACGTCACCGAGGGGGGTTAGGGTTTGGTGGTGTGGTTGATATGCATTGGCACAAGGACGTTTTGAGGGGTTTGAGGCTTTCACCATGAAGGAGATGATTTGGATGCTTGACATGTGGCATTGGGAAGCCTTCCTACACTCCTCCATCAACGACTTCCTCCTAGTGCCAAAACGTTCCCTAAAGGGGTGACGTCCTTCTAAATTAGGGTTTTTTATGTGTAAAAACAAATTTTAAGTGAATTTTTTAATATTATTTTGTAAAAGGGGCAAGATTAGGGTTGTTGACCCCTAATCTTATGGTTTACCCTAATATTATGTGGACAAACCATCTTAGTGACATTTTGTATAAATAAGAGATCATAAGATCTCATTTAAACATAACTCTCCCTCTTGTGAGAAGTACTTGGACTGAAATTTTTTCTACACTTCGAGTATTTTGCCTTTTGTGCTATGGAGTAATGCTTTTTGGTTATGGTTGATGATGATGATGGTGCAGTATCTCTTGGAGGTCATTCTTTTGCTATTGTGGAGGTTTACTTTGGCATGTTAAAGGATTTTCTTGGATTGGTTGGTATGGTCTCTACTTTGTTATTATCATTTGTAATTCAAGTTAAGGTTGTTTTGGCCAAGGCTAGATAGGGAGTATAAGGATATACACCCCTATCCTAGTTTCCACCATAATTACCAAGCTTCTAAATTTGTTTGCAAGGGTTTTGTTGAGGAAGTAAGAGGATTTACACCCCTCAATTTCAAACCCTAGCTAGGTTGCTTACCTTGGGAAGTAAGAGGATTTACACCCGCAAGGGTTTAGTAATCCTAGCTCTTTCTTTTTGACCCCATTAACCCATAACTAAAGGCACTAATCTTGCATTGGAGAAACAAAATATTGCATTGGGAAACGTAATTTCTTGTCCTATTTACTTTTTGCAACTTGGATTGTGTCCCTTGTGCCTCGAGTACCTCACAGCCACTAGGGCATCCCCATCAAAGGGATAGTTCTTGCTGCTGTTACAAATTTGAATCTTCAGCTATTAGGGCTGCAGAAACCCTAATCTATTTGTTTGAATAACTCTCTAATCAACCACTAGAAATTGCCAAAGTTTTGCACACTTACACTTCTTGGTCTAGCGCACTTTTTGACAAATTTTGGAGGAGTTTTAGGGGCTGATTTTCTTGCTGTAATACATTGATTGTTACAGCCATAAGGCTGATATAATTTGCTGCAGAAAGTGTTTACAACAGCCTTGTCTTTTCATGCTAGTATCTTGGTCTTTAATCTTGAGTTTTGCTAGTATTTAGGTAGTCTTTCTCTTGATTTCTAGCATTCATCTTGCAGCTTATGGTGCCATTTTATTGCCTTTATAAATTGTTACTAACAACTGCTATTAGGGACAACAAGCTTTACTTGCTTGTCCAATTGGTTATATTGCAATATATGCTTGTTTTTCTTGTGTCTTGGGCAAATACTTCACTATCAACAGGTCACTCAACATACTCGGCTACCCTTGGACTTTCCCAAGACTCTTTTCAAAGACCTTCATATCACTTAGAAATTGACCTCTAGGGACATCTTCTCCATCTTCATCCTTTTCCATCTCATTCCCCCTAGGGTCATTGAGATTCCCCCCTTGAGGTGACTACCTCACCTTTAAAGTGACGGGGATATGTGTCTAAGGTGACAGTGGGTAGGTGCCCTCCTAGTTGTCGGCAATTGGTGGTTGGGTCAGTCTTTGCCCAACCTATAACTTGTGCGATAACACATCCAATGCGACCTAAGCTTAAATTGTGATAGCCAAGATTTCTCCAAAATATCCAGCTCCTGATCTTGTGTTTTTATTCTCAATTGCAAGTGCTCAGAGAGAAGAGAAACAACCTTTAAGGTGGTTTGAAGCGAGTTGCATATTTCATTATTGAATTTTTTTTTTGTTCTTGGCAAGCCAAATTTTCTAGTAGAGGAATTTTGGTAGTGCTTCCCATACCCGTTTGAAGATTGGTCTATGCTTAAAACTCCCTCTATACATATGACAACATTGTGAGAAGAATTCATCACAAGATTGTGGCCACCTAGATCGATGGGATATACCAACCAATGCATGTGACCACACTTCTTTGACATCGTTGCAATCAAGGAACAAATGATGAATCATTTCCTCTGCATTGACACATAAGACGCATTGAGAAGGGCCCGCTATTCCTTTCTTCTTTAAGTTCTTACCTGTGAGTGTTTTCCCATGTGCTAAATGTTGATCTTAGGCAATCTGTCATTTCTCCAGATCTTCTTCCAGGGTGTTGAGCACGGAGGGAGATGTGTTGCCTCCAACTAGGAATGATAGCCAGTGTTGACTGAGAAGAGTGAGTCCCCCCATCACTTGCTATCTTTCTCAGACCTATTCCATGGAGCATAGCCAGAGAGCCCCTGAGCTAAAGAAATAACAAGAGGAATTAGTGGATCCATAGGGGAGCCAAATTTCCATCCTAACCAGTTCTTAGAGGGCTCATTGTAATCATAAATTTTGCGAAGAGAATGAATTTTCTGATCCTCCATCAACGCTTGAAGAGGGGCCAAATCCTCTCTGGTAGACAATTTCGTCTTCCCATATATGTTGTCCTCCCAAATTTTCACAGATTTCCCACTCCCTGGGATACAAGTAATCTTCCATTGTTGTTTTCAGATTCTTATCGTTTCCAATGATCTCATTTCATAGTTACCGGATTCGCCTTAGAGCACCTCGTACCTGCACCAAAATCTTCTTGGATCAGAATCTCAGAGTCTTATCAGATTCTTTGATTTTTTCTGTTTTGGGCTCAGATCTGTTTCCTAAAATTGGATCCATTTGCGACAAAAGTGAATCCATTTCTAGTGACTGAATTGTGACAGATTTCATATTTAATTCGGATTTCAACAAATTTATAGCTATAGCTAGTGATTTAGAAAAATAATAAATTTAAAACACACACACACACACACACACACACATATATATATTAGTGTTAGGGTTCCGATTCCCCGATTCCTAATTTTTGGACGAGCACCGCACCTGAACCGGATTCTTCTGCCTATTCTGATCGCACCCATGATTGGTGTAACCTTGTTTGAGCAGGAGAATTGTTGGATTTTCTAGTTTGATTAAATCTTTGATTGCAACTGCCTTTGGGTCACTGCCTAAATCCCTGCACTTCCAGGAGACTAAAATTATTATTAATTCAAACTTTTGGTGGATCCCCCTTTAGAGGGCGTGTTGCTTCTTGAGGATTTCAGAGGTTTAGATCCACCTCCCATCATTTTCACTATGGTTTGTTGAGATCCTAACATAGTGTCTTTGTTCGTTTGCTCCTCCCTCATTGTGCGAGCTGCCTTTCTTCTAGATCTTTGCGACAGATTCTCCTTCGAAGCCCTATCTACTAGCTCCTCTTCCGTAGAGACCTCGATCTTTGCTTCTCTAGCTTTTCATTCTGGGAAATTTCTGCATCCTTGAAATTTCCCACTTCTTCCACACCCACAGAGGGATGATCCTCCTCAACCATTTGTGAATTTGGGCCTCTTCTATTACTAGATTTTTCCAGAATTTCTGTCGGCCTCTCCTTGGTTCTTTCTTCAAAAGTATAGGAAAATGTTTGGACTAAAGGAGGTTCCGCATGAGTTGCATTTTTCTCAGTTTTTTGCACATTTATGGATTGCCGTTCTTTAGAATGATTTAAGTCCTCTTGAGTGAAAGCATTGAATTTATTATTCTTCAGAAGGGTACCCAAATTCCTTGCGACGGATGGGGCCCCATAAGGGTTTGAAGAGGATCCCTTTATGAAATTGGTACCCCCTAGTGTTTTGCCTGTTGATGAGGACTGGCCATTCCTTGACAAACCCTGGAATTAGGTCCCCAAGTTAACAATGGATCCCGATTTTCTGGTTATAGATTTTCATTGTTCTTCTTTCCCTGGGGCTGGAGGTTGTTGATTTTTTGAATTTTTGCACTTTTTAACACTGTTAACAAAGTGTTCGTACTCGTGACAAGATTTGCACTTGAAGGGAAGCTGTTCATAGTCGGGCTGCTGGATGTACTTCCAATTATCTAGTGATATCAACACTGCTTTTGGAAGGCCTTTTTCCAAGTCTACCTCGACATAGATCCTGGCGCAAGAAACCATGTTTTCCTTTGGTTCTGCCCTATCTATGTATATTTTGAGAGTATTACCAATGCAAAGGAGGGCATCATCACTCCAACAATGGAGTAGAAGATGCAGGAGGTGCACCCAAACTGGAATGACATAAAGGACATTATTATTCAAATTGAAGTCAAGCAACCATCTGTTCAGATCAGTATTATCAGAACCGAAAACCAAACCAGATCGGTCAACTCCAAAAATTTGAAACCCGATCGGACCAGAAAAAAACTGGACAAAAAATTGGTCGGCCAAAAACTATATGAAATATTCAAAATTTGAAAAAAAAAATATGTTCATGTGCATCACTACGAATCCAAACCATTTATACACACATGCAAAGTTTCTCATTTATATAGCAAGTAAGAGTGCATATAACCAAAATAGCACCAAGTGCAACACTGTAGTTTCTGTTATAGTTTGGTTGATTTTATAGTTAACATGCGTGTAATGAGGTCCCCATCTTTAATGGAGTGGAGGTGTATTATTGTATGCTATTCATACCTCCATCTCTTTTGATCACATGCACATATCAGGGTAAATAGAGTACATGTCAAAATAAAAGCTTAATGATAATTTGTGTTAGTGTGAATGATTTTGTGATTGCTCTTCCCTTCTCTTATTTGATTCATTTGAACGCATATTATTTTTTGTTTATCTCCGTCTCATTGTTTTTTCCAAACTTGTAACCTTGGGGGATTCACTTTCGAGTCTCCACAAGGAGAATATTGGAAGTTGCTTGTAGTGTTCGAAGTCAGAACTAGAAATATAGAAAAGCRTTTTAGAAAATCTTACAAGGCATGGAAAATAAATGTTAGAGTTTACATGTGCTKGAAGTGCTATACAGATCAAAAAATTGATAAATATGATATGAAGTGAAACTRATGGGGACAAACCACACRTGGACAACARAGAGAGACCCAAGAAGATATAATYGGTCAACCACTGCAAAATTGGTTTTGAAATCTGTTGCTCATTTTAAGATCATGTTTTGATCATTTCTTTTACTTTTGAGGAGCTTTTTTTTGTTTCTAAATTGAAAACACAACTTCTAGTTTCTAAAACTCTACATAATGTATAGAAATTGGCAGAAATTTGTTTTTTCTCCTTAAAAAAATTGAAAATCCGCCCCTTTAAGTGCGTCGTATGGGTGATGTGTAGAACCGGTCGAAACCTGTAGAAAACGTCGAAACCGACTGGTTCAGTACAGAACTAGCCAAAAACTGTTTGGTACCGTTGATCCGACCATATTTTCCCTGAAGGTCGGTCCGGTCGGCCGGTTTTGCCGAACCGGCCCGATTCTGATAACACTGGTTCAAATACATACCCCTCACACCCAAAAAATACGGCGTGTTGTGAAAAATCAATCACGATCTTCCTTCAATTCAAAGAGAAAGGCATAGAATTCTTTGCCACAAAAGAAATGATTCACTTGTCCCTTGATATGGGGCTCCGAAGTTTTCTGGATCTAAGTGGTCACTGTTTTTGGAGCAGGCCAGATCCCTGTAAATTGGCCTACCAAGCCAGAGTCAACTAATGCTAGAGTTTTGTGTCTGGATGAGATTGGGGGTAATTTCGCTTCTGGAATTTCCTCAAGTTTCTTCACAAATCGAGTTGGTTGGGTCTTGGAGTTTCTGACGAAGGTTGTGACCGTTGCCTGAAACGCTAGTGCTTCCTCATCAGGATGGGGTTGTCACCCCCCTTGCATTCTGATCCATCCCACAAGGTCGAGTTGCTCTAGGGTTTCTCAGATATGCTAGGGTTTTCCCTCACTGGTAAGTTTTTATTGTTGTAGAATAATTCTATACAACCTCTAATACGAGGTTGAGTCACTTTAGGGTAGGTTGGGAGTGTTTGAAGACTTATGGCAAAAAACATTGTCATCACTTCTAAAGCATGGAGAAGCCCTTATAAAAGGTTTGACTCAATAACGAAGCAAGGAAATTTGTACAATAATAAAAAATGAAAGAACGTGGTATTATACTCACTATCATTGTCACTCAAGGCATTTTGGTGCTCTATCAATTTGTTTTGTACATAAGGCCTCTAATCTTTGAACCTCTCAAAGACCTTTAAATTTTCATTAGAAAATAGACCCAAGATTTTCTAGAGAGATCATGGATAAAAGTGGAAAATACTTCCTTCTTTTGACACCACTGTGGTTAGTCCACATACATCATTAACTCCTCAACTAGGTGAGCTGATTCCTGCAACGCCTTTAATTGACAAATGTCCAAGTCATCGATGCTAGAAGATGAGGGTGTTGACCTTTGTATCCTTTACATCAATGACCTTGAGCTCATCATTGATGCCATTCTACTATCTAACAATCCAACTTCAGTGTGGACATCCTTCGATCAAATTTTCACTTGAATTCACCATTAGACTTCTCTACTGTAAAAAGTGCATCCAAAGACACATGCCAAAAGTTTCCCTCCCTTCGTCATCAAGCAATATGTATTGTGGAACTTCACAATATACCCAACATCTATAATTTTGTTGACTAAAAGAAAGTCTCTCCTTAGACTCAGAGTGTGGAAGATGTCATAAATCTCATTACTCTGATTTTCATCACAACATAGTTCTACAACTTTTTTGTTGATTATTTGACAACCTGAGTTATCATCCAAAAAGCCCTATCCTCTTTCGATGTTTTGGTAGGAAGATAATCACACCAGTAAAGTCCCTAAGCTGATATATGACTCTTTTTTCAGAAAGTACTTCGGTTGATTTCATGAACAAAGTCTTGTTTATGCATTGTTTTCCTTGTGAAATTGATACATGGGTCTCGTCCTCTTCATGGACTTTGTTGATTTCTTACATGAACTTTTCAAGTGGCTTTTGCATTAGCTTTTCAAGTTGTCCTTCTTATGATATTTCTAGCTCTTCTCATTCTACATGATCTTCTTCTAACTTTTTGAATTAAAATTTCCTTTGACTACTAATATAAACAATTTGTACATGTTTTAGTGCAAAAAAGCTTGTTGCCAATGTAACCTTCGCAAGCATAAGCCAAAGCTAACCAAAATTAAATCACGGGTTGGCTTAGGACAAAACAACTATAGTCAAAATGCATACTAGCCAAGAGTTGAAAGTCCAAAGAGACATAACGACAATAAACACGGGGCTGCAACCTGAGCATAGATAAACCAAGAAGTACTCATGCCAACATCATGGGGGGGGGTGGGGGCATTGGTCATAATCATCAAAGGCAGGGACCCAAGTAGTGACCATGGATCTACATCTCTTGGTCGCATCAATACCCAACCATCGGTGGGAAGCTCAAGAGGTTTTGGCCCTTTAGAGATAGCTAGGGTTAGTGTTGGGAGCTATTTGTCATGGTAGGGTAGGGTTGGGTGACAACTGCACTTGCATCTCTTGTGGACCTGTTTGTTGTCTTGGTGGTGGGGCCAACGTCTCCTCTGTCAGAACTTGCTAATGTGGGCTAAGAGCGGTTGGGTGGATCGATACTCATGGTATAGGGGGCCCCACTCCAAAAGTTTATATTCTAACTTGAGCTCGCTTACTTATTATTTGATGCTTGTTCCATGTTGATGCGATGTTTGACCTTTGTTGTTTCTCATAGGAGAGTAACACAATTCTAGCAATTCGCTGTGCGATCAACTTTTGTCAAATTTATTGATGGAGTAAACTAATAAAATTATTCAACACTCTCTTCTTGTGTCCAAAATGAGATGACCAAATTTTCATATATGTCTGGAAGGTTGCACAATTGTCAGGAACCAAAAGATTCATTAATGAAGCATCCACAAAGTAGAGGGACAAGAGCCCATCATAATAAAAAAAGGAACATGGATCAATGGAATCATAGGTTTGGTATGCTGGATAAAAAAATTGATGCACTAATCCAAATTAATGTATCTGCATGTCACTTATTGCTGTCCACAAGCCAGAGGGTTACAAGTTATACTGCCACAAATAACTCAATTGAACAATCCACAACATTTACCAACAAAATTAAGATTGAATAGCCAAGTTCGATGGACAAGATTGTTAGAAAGGTACTGATGGGGGAAACAAAGTTGAATGGTACTTTGAAATGTACCAGATTTAGGGTGAACACAAAAAAGTAAAAGATGCCTCAATGAAACTTGAATGACCTGCAAATGAGACTTGAATGCAACCTTTTTTCAAAACTAATTCATTTATGAC
>SNQJ01S0030256.1:27810-48394 GCA_010110895.2 Picea sitchensis | reverse complement strand
GGAAAATGAGGTACAAAAGAGGCTGGACAGTTGTATGGTTTTGGCATAGAAAACGAGGTAGATTTCTATGGGACAGATTTGGTGTTGTGAGGTATTTTCCTTGGCTAGAAATGTTATTTTGCTGCTGATATGTACTTTCCTGAAGCTGAATAATAGATCTCTTTCTCTCTCTCGTTGGGTTTCCCCACATTGGGGTTTTCCCTAGTATTTGCCTAAATTTCTGTGTGTTATGGGTTGCTATCCACTATGTATTTTCGATGCATATTTTGCTTAGCAATGTGTATTTCTGCTTATGGTAATTTCTGAATGTGGGTTTTATGCATTTCTGAAATTTATGAAGACATTTATCTCTAGGTTTCTAAGTGTTTGACAGAATATTAGCTTGCTGATTTTTGTCATTAAAAATCTACAATGAGTCACCTATCATAATAGTACCCAAGAAGGATGGGACTTGGAAATTGTACATCGATTATAGAGATTTGAGTAAGATCACCCTCAAGAATCAATACCCTTTGGCCATGATCAATGACTTAGTAGACCAGTTGCACCATGCCAAGTACTTCACCAAGTTGGATAAATCAAGATACCATCAAATACAATTTAAATAAGAAGACACTTTGAAGACCACCTCTATATGAATGGTCAATAATTCATGATGGTTTACGTAATTTGTTGACTACATTTATGCAAATTTTGATGAATGATGCATTGCATATCTCTCTATATTCATTTGTAATAGTGTACTTAGATGATATATTGGTTTATATCTCTACATAGGAAGAGAATATCTCGCATCTCATGCAGGTGTTAGAGACTCTTGAAAAGCATCAATTACTGGAAAAACATTTAAGAAATGTGAATTTTCTCAATAGTCATTGGTGTATTTGGGGTATGTTATTGGTGGAAGGGATCTCAAAATACATCAAACCAAGATGGTGTTGATGTTTGGACAACATCGGGAAGACATTCTCTTAGATTAATAATTAATAATATAATTATTGATTATTAAATACTATATATAATAAGTAAATGATAATAATAAATAGTTATTGATCATCCAAGAGACGCATAAAAAAAAACATGGTATCAGAGTGGGACTAGGCTTGAATCCTTCAYAGGAGGGCCCAGGAAAATGAGAGTAGAGTAAAATGTTGGGAGTGTTAAATTTATGGGGTTGTTACAATCTCTATGTACAACATATTTACTTTTTACTCCTACCTAAATTATAGAAAGAATTCCATAAATTATGGTGGATAGTAATTTCTAGTAAAAATGTCTAATTACCTAAATATGAGAAATGTACTCCATATTTACTTCTACCTATATTTATGCAAAGAATTGCATGAATTTTGAAGGAACAATTTAACAAAGTCAAATACTATGTGGATGGATTATAACCAAATTAATATTTGGGTAGTTACTGAAGTTATTCTCCAACTATTTATAAGAAAGAAAATTTAATTTTCAAAGAGACGTATCTTTTTTGGATCAATCTAATATTACTATAAAAAGTCACTTGAAAGACACAACAATAGACACACCTATTTTTTCTCTCACACACGTGGGATAAGTGGTCTAAGGAAGAGACTAAGAAGTTGAAATTTTCTATTTAATTAGTGATGTTCTAGTGTTTACTAAAGTAATATCATATATCATTGGAAGTAATTACCACTTGCAAAAAATTATGCTTGTTTAATTTAGCACTGTAAAATCAACATGGTTAGTCGTATGATATCGAGTATATGATGGATGTGTGTTGGTAGCCATATAAAATCGAGTTTATTATGGATGTGTGTTGGTTATAGTAGAAGACATATTATTTGGAGGGTCACTATATATAGTTGTGCACAAGATAAATTATCTCCTCTAGGAGACGCTTTTTGTTGTTCTTGTTTCCTGTTCCGGGAATGTCATGGGTAATAGCTCTGAGAAGGAGCCATAATGATGGTCGTAGGAGGAATACATGGAGGGAAAGAACTTCCAACATGATATCAAGGAGAGACAACAAGTCTCTAGGATAAATGTACCTCCCAGGACGGGACCATGCTAGATAGCAGAGACAGTTCCAATGATCATAGATACAGCGAGTCAAGACCAATTGTAGCACAACTATGGTAGATCTAGTAGAGGAGGAAAACACATTATGAGACTCAGAGGGAGCAAGTGTAGCAGTCCCAGTACATGATTCAAGCCATGAGATGTTGAGGAAGCAGGCATGGCAGTAGTTCCAGTGTATGTAGAGGCACTCCCAGAGAGGGAGGTAGTACTACATCCATAGGGAGAAGAGATTTAGTTACATCCATAGAAGGAGGAAGAGCTACCTTCAGTTTCAGAGGGAGCATAGAAAGAGGAGGAGTCACCTCCAGCTCCAGAGGGAGTGTTGATGTTTTTCAACTTCCTGAGACATTAGTTTCATGAGGGAACCTTGATATATCAAGCATGGTCCAATATGACTTAGCATGATCATCATTTATGTATGTTTCTGTGGGAAAAGGAATCCATGAATGTAGTGTATGTTCAAAATAGAAGTCCTCATAAGAATTTGAGGAACATGATGTCCGAGGAGGCCTTCACCGGAGTGAAGCCTGAGGTTGTACAATTCAGGATATTTGAGTGTCCAATATGCATTCATGTACCCAAGGAGAAAAGAATCAAGCTAGACCCTTCAGGTATTAAGGGTACATTTTGGGGATACAATGATTCTTCGAAGGCATACTGGATCTACATCCCTAGCCAGAGACAAATTGAGGTGAACAAAGATGTTGACTTTGAGGAGGAGGTATCCTTTAAGAGATCTAGAGGATCTCACATGGATATTGATCAAATTGATCCAATTGATCCCTTTGATCCTATAGCTCCAGTTGATGTTCCCATAGATATTGTAGTAGGCTGGAAGAGACCTACATGGGCTCATCATATGTAATGTTCTGAAGCCAAGTTTTCACTGGGAACATTAATTGCCCATTGTTTAATTGATGTGTGTGTGTTTTCTTGTAGGTTTACTTATTGAGTTATGTATTAGGGTTTGTAGATTAAGTTAACAAGCATATGAGAATAGATATGAAGACAGACAAGCAATACCAGTTATGGAACCAAACAACATAGATCTGACCTTTATTTAGAAAATATGAAAGAACCTGATACAAAAGGATTGCAGATCTGGAATAATCATCAGATATATCCTCTATATGGGATATGAGCTGCTACAAAATGCTCAAGATAAGAAGATATAATCCTCCCAAGGCTGAATACAAGATCAATACCAATACAAGATGAACTAGGGTCAAGTCCAAACCCCCCTGGCTGAAGATACACCCTCCTGAATGACTTTGAAGGGCCAATATTTCGGCCTAGATGATAGAAGCCTCCAAATGGAACCAAACTCTTCATAATGATAGATCGGGGCAAGTAGAACCCCCTCCTTAAGTCTCAAGCCGAAATGCCAAGATCTTCTCCTCCAAAATACTGAATCCTCAAGTAAAATTGTGCCCTCCTTAATACTGTCCAGACCCAATAATTTGACCATGTTGAAGGAGACCTCCAATAACTATGAAACTCTCCAGAATAATAGATCATGCCAAGGTAAACCTCTTGGTGAAGTCTCAAGGTGAAATCTGAAGTTTTACCCCTCCAAACTGAATAGATCTGATTCCTAGTAGTGCCCTCCTTCTCTCCAAATCGTGCCAATGCTCTAGGAAATAAATTGGATAGTATAACTCTCTCAAAATGCACTAGAGATGATGATCAAGGCCCTGCATAGAAAACCCAAGTGCTCAAATCTCCAAAATCCTTCTCAGGCTCCTAGATCGAATCTTCCTCCAATTAGTGGTGTGCCCTCTTTGTTGGAAACCCTCCAAGTTATGCCCTGTTGCTGCCCTAAATAGAAGAGAGTACCTATAGCTGAAGTAGAATGGTGTGGGTGGATTATTGCATCCCTGAGACCAATCTTGGAACAATATAGGTGGAATATTTCACCACCGAGTTGTCCTCTAGGGTTGGTATTCTCAAAACCCTCAAAATTGTTGTGCTCTAGAGCCCAAAATAAAAATGCAATAATCATCAAAAGGTGAGTGAGAGGTGCACCCTTGCCTTTCCTTTATACCTCCAATATGTTTCTTTTTCAGTTAGTTTAACCCCTAGGGTTAACTCCTAACTCCCTCTCACATGTTCTATTCTTTCATTGAGTTACTTTTTCTTTATCCAAGTCAACTTAATATTATAACGTTGGGTTTGGATTACTTCTCCCCATAGTACATGAGAATATAGTCTAGTGGGGATGACTAGACTATTGAATCTCTCCAACCCTCTTTATCAAGAGGTGGGGGAAATTACAGTCTCCCCTGCTATAAATTGCTTTCCCACAAGCAATTATGAACATGTCTCCTATAGAACCTGTTCACTCTCCCACGTGGCATCTTCAATAGGTAAGTCCTTCCATTTGACTAAGTAATATTTAATGCTCCTCCTCCTTAAAGTCTTCTCCTGTACCTCCAGTATCTCCTCTGGTATCAGTATCAGTTTCCCCTCCTCATCTAAGGGTGGCAATACCTCAATGGGATTGATGTGTTGTCCTATGGATATTTTCAATCATGACACATGGAAAATGTTGTGTATTTTTCTGCCCTTTGGAAGATAAAGCTCATAAGCCACGACCCCTACCTTCATGTTGATCCTGTAGGGTCCAAAGAATTTGGGTTGGAGCTTTTCTGCTCCACTTCTTTTGATGGATGCATGTCTATACAATTGGAGCCTCAAGTAGACCAGATCACCACCTCAAAAGTACATTCTACCATTTGCCTGTCTGCCTGGAATTTTTGTTTATTCTGTGCCCTTTGTAGATGATCTTTCAGTTCTCTGAGTATGTCCTGACTCTGATGAATCCAATCCTGAACCATAGGAGCCCTGTTATCACCAAATACAATCTCTATAAAGGAAAGTGGGTCATAACTGTATAGATCTCTGAAAGGAGTCATACCAATGGGCATGTGATGAGTTGTGTTGTAGCAGTATTCACCCAAATGTAACCACTTGATCCATGCTTTTTGTTGCCCTGATACATAATTTTAGTGGTAGCCTTCTACCCACTTAGTGACTATTTATGTCTGACCATCAATCTGAGGATGGTAACTGGTGTTGGGGGTCAAGGTCATACCAACCAACATGAATAATTCATGTCAAAAGTTTCTCATGAATCGATTGTCCCTGTCACTTACAATGGTCTTGAGTAAACCATGTAGTCTAAAAACCTCCCTGAAGAACAATTATGCAACCTGTGCTACACTAAAGTCTGTGGCAATGGTGAAAAAGTGTGCAAACTTAGTCAATATGTCCACTACTAAGAAAATACAATCCTTACCCTTGGGGAATCCTGTGATGAATTCCATGGAGATTCTTTCCCATTTGTGCTTCGGAATGGGTAGAGGTTGTAATAATCTGGCTGGGTGTGTGTGCTTATCTTTTTTTGCCTGACAAGTAGTGAATTCCTTGATATGACACATAACATCTTCCTTCAACCCTTTCCAAGAGAACCTTTCCCTTACTCGTTGATATGTTTTGACAAATCCTTGATGTCCTGCCACATGTGAATCATGGCATGCTTGAAGTACCTTAGCCTTAAAGGATGACTCAGGAACCAAGAAAATTTGGCCCTTGTAGTAGATGACGTCATCCATGATTCTGAAGTTGTCATCCTATATCTTTCCATCCATTAACTGACATGCAAACTGGTTCTTTGAGTATTCTACTAAGAGATGAGCCTTCCAATCAACTGAGATATCGATCATAGCATAAATTGATGGCCTTCTGGATAATGCATATGCCACTACGTTATTCTTCCCCTTGAAAAACTCAATGTCAAAATCATTGGCATGTATCTTGCTAACCCACTTTTGTTGCCTCTCATTTAAGTCTTTTTGTTCCAAAAAGTACTTAAGACTGTTGTGATTTTTCCTTACCACAAATTTTTCTCCTACCAAGTATTTCCTAAACTTAGCCAATACGTGCATGATGGCCAACATCTCTTTTTCATAGATGGTATAAAGAAGCTCAGGGCCTCTCAACTTTAGTCTCTCATAGAGCAGTGGGTGCCTATTCTGCATAAGCACTACTCCAATGCCCTCCCCGGAGGCATCACACTCCATTGTGAAGGGTTGGCCGAAATATGGTAGATCTAAGACTGGGCACGCACTCATTACCTTCTTCATTTTGTCAAATGTCAATTGTGCCTCTGAACTCCATTTGAAGGCTCCTTTCTTGGTCAAATCGTTTAAGGGTGAACAAATTTTTGAGAAACCCTTGACAAATCTCCTATAGTAGCAACAAATGCCAAGAAACCCCTTCAATTATATGAGGGTCTTAGGTGTGGGCCAATCAAGTATAGCTTGGATCTTCTCTTGGTGTACATGTACCCCCTTAACCCTAATGATGTGTCCCAAGTAGAGGACCTTTGTCATTCCAAATTCACATTTGGATTCCTTTGCATACAAGGATTTATCCTCCATGGTGGCTAGAATATGTTCTACATGTTGAATGTTCTCCTCCCAGGTCCTGTTATAGATCAAAAGTCATCAAAAAATACTAGGAGGTGCTTCCTTAACTGCTTGTTGAAGACATGGTTCATGCAAGATTGAAATTTGGTTGGTGCATTAGTCAATCCAAATGGCATCACTAGGAATTCATAGTGACCGAAGTGACATCTGAAAGCAGTCTTGGGAATATCCTGCTCTCTCATTTTGATCTGATGATAGCGAGAGCATAAGTCAATCTTGGTGAATTAAACAGCCCCGTGGAGCTCATTTAATAGCTCATCAATCCTTGGAATGGGATACTTGTTGTTGATCCTAATATTAAACTTAAGGCTCAAAGGATAATGTAAGGCATCAGGAAAGTTCAAAAGAGTGCTTTTAAAGTGATTTTTCTCCCTTAGTTATACGAGAAAAATTTCCTTAAATGAAATTAACAATTCGACAACACAGAGTCTGTATTTTGTGTCTAAGTCAAACTTTTAATATTGAATGGTATGAGAGAAAGATACAAAACAGTAAAACAAATCAAGGCATCAAATTTTTAAAAATTTCACCTTGTTGTAGTGGAAGAAAATAAATAATGTAACATTGTATAAAGCATAAAATACAATAACCCACACAACAAGCAGGTCTTGATTTACTCACAGTAAATGCAGAGGAAAAGTTGCTTACTTAATAAATTACTGATACAATAATATTACAGTAGTGATTGTACTAAATTGAAATCACACATTTATCAAGGAATACATAAAGAAATATTTAGAAATGGAAAACAAAAGAAACACATAACCCAAATTGAACTAAACTTGGAATCTCTATCTACACTTGTATTAATACTCTATAAGGAAAGATTTATCTATTATAATCGGCAATAAGAATCCCGTAATAAGTCTTCAATCTATGTATTTATACAAAATTGTCACAACCCCCAAACGGTTGGACTTCTCATAATTTAAAAATAGTAAATATTACAACATGTAAAACTGAAAAGATCCATTAGCATTCTCATCTGTCTCTTCGTCTACTAGCAGACACATTTCTTCTCCTCGTCATTTAGCTTGGAAATAGCTGGCATCTGATCTTGACTTGTATGAGTAGTATGTACATGTTTTTCTTGTTTCCAGATGCGATGGCTTTCCCATATTCGATACATTTGATACATCTACTCACTAACTATACCACCAACCCAAAAGGTTCGGTTCCTTCATTTGCTTCAAGAATGTACAACTTCTTTTCTACCTGAGGCAACCTTTCTTGTAATTTTTTTCTCCCAAGGATGTGACCTGTAGCTACAAGCTTGGATTTACTATCCATTTGTTTATTTGGATAAGATCAATTTGGTTCATTTGTTGGATGGTTGTCATGGCTTCTTCTTTGCTTGTCCTAGAATTATGTTGGTTCTTTGCTATGTCAATCTATCCCAGGGCCTCGAAGATAGTGTTTCCTTCAAAATCCAGTAGCCCTTTGTCTAGTGAAGATATTACTTCTAGACAAGTTTCATCTACCTCTCTATCCAATCTTTTGCTTCCAGCAAGATTTTGTTTCCCAGGCCTTCAAAATTATGTCGCCTCTGGTTTTCTCAAAAAGAGATAGTCGAGGAACCTCTGATACATCATATTTTGGTACTAGTAAGATAGCCTCCTGAAAATTAGCCTAATCTAAATGGGCTTCTCTTTATTTAATATAAATGTTCTTCAGGGAAAGGTCTACTACTCAGTAACAACTTTGGATGGCCTCCACTTTTGTAAAGAGATATTGATGGGCTAATTCTAGATTTTCATGTACTTCGAGTGCTTGAGCCTAGAAAGTCGCCATCTCTATTGTTGTACCTTCATTCAAATCTATTTTGGCTTGTAATTGTTTGATTAATTCTTCCTGTTGAGTGATCAATCCTCTATTGGCCTATGAATTTTGATAGAGCTCATCAAGGTTAGCTTTCAGTTGTTGGATCTGATGTATGTCATAGGCTCTTACTTGTTCAAACTCTTTGTTCATCTTATTTCTCACATCTTGTTCCATAGTCGTTATCTGGTCTTGCAACTACCCTACTAACATGTTTCTTTGTTTCAGTTGTTCAGATAAATTTTCTACTGACCATTGATTGGCCATGGAAAAGGCACCTAATGAACCTACCATCTCCTTAGCGAATTTTGAATCCTCTAGGTTCTACCCATCATACAGCACTCTTTGCCTTTTGACTATTGCACCATATTTCTGATGTGTTTCTCATTTAACTATGGCCCTCCTCTTATTTCTGAAAAAGAAGTATGAAGGAGGCATTTCTTCGGCTAAAATCAGGGTAAGATCATCTATAAAGACAACTTCGGAGCCAATATTTTTGCGACTTGACTGCAAAGGTGTTAATGAAATAATGGGTTTACCTATCACTGTGGACGTTTTTTGCTCTGTTGTATCAGTAACCGGTTTGTCTGGTGTAGAAGGAGATGTATCTTGCTCCTTTTTTAGAAAACCTTCAAGATGAGATTTTGCTTGAGTACTTAGTGTATTCGATAATGAAGTCTCCATTTTCTGTATTAAAACTTTGGCTTTCTTCAGATATCCCTGAGTATCATGTTTGTCGGAACTTCCTTCCTCAAAACCCGGAGGTGTAGTTTCTTGTTTAGAAGAAGTTTCTACCGACTCTCCCTGAAGCACCTTTGACAAGTTATTCCTTCTATGCTTTTGAAAACTATAGAAATTGGCTTGTTGATCTAGAGACAGAGTCTAGACTCTGTTCCATACTTCCTTGTATGACCTGGCTCCCCTGAATATTGCATCCTGTGGGGAATTCTCGTGCACATACCTCTTTAAATTTTATTGAGCCAGGTGATTTTCCACGATCTTTTGTGGATCATGCCTTTGAAACTCAATGTCAACTAACTTGACATCTTTTAGAGCCATAGCCTCTACTTTCGAATGGTCGAATTCTAACAACGAAAACATACCAACATGAAGGGGGAAGGTTGGCCATACCTTTTTCTAGGTCGCTTTCAATTCCTTTTTTATTCCCCCTATCACAGTCTGATAAGCCACTTCTCGACATACCAGTCAATCTGGTAAAATATTTGCGAGAGCATGGGGGGGGACTGAGCACCCAAAAACCCTGATGTAGGAAAAGTTTTCTTCGATGTACCAGTCTGCTATTTGGCCTAGGTTTGCCATGATTCTGTCTGAAATTATGGGAGGTGGGAAACCGTATAAGGAGATATGAATAGGAACTATGAAATAATGACATATTTCGTAGAAGAAATCTATGGATCTGTCTTCCCAGAGCTTGGAATGATAGAAATGGATAGGCTCAACACTAGTTGGGGCCCAGATCCAATTCATCGGAGGGAAAGGAGTCATAAAGAAAATAGCATCCATGATGTATGCTGACATATAGAAACAGGCGGGTTTCCCTTCGGACTTTTCCGATTGGTATTTTTTGATTTCCTTAGCTAGGTTGTCTGATAACATCTTGGCCCAGTTGAAAGAGTATCCCTCGGCTACTTCGTGCATAATTGGTACCCGTGCCAACAGGAAGTGAGTGGAGCTCTTCTTCTTGAAAATTATACATAACATTATAGCCACATAAATCATATGGTCTTCTAGCAACATGGTGGCATATATGTCGTGGGTGTCGGCTCTGAATTTCTCTAGGTGCCCCCACCAATCTTTGATTAAATCAGGGTAGTTTTTCTCATATTGTTTGCACTCTTGTTTATCAAACTCCATTATGAATGAAGTGTTGTAAATATATTTAAAAATGGGGGATAATTTATACATTACTTGTATATGCTCCAGTTGAAAAGACCCAACCGCGACCTTCTGTGAGTTGTAAATGCTCTTGGTTGCAATTGTTACGAGGAAAATATCTCTATGGCTAGGGTAAACCACAACAAACGACAATGAATGCAGAAATAAACTCCATTCCAACATATTCTATATAAACCAATATGCAAGCGAGATAAGAAAGAGGCCTAACTTGTCCAGACGTTTGATGAAGTCCATCGTTGAGCACTTGAACCCAAAGCTATATACCTGCAACTAGTTCTCAACAAACAAGCAAAGCAAGCATATGGTGGTAATATAAAAGGTTAGCACATTCGATAGCATAATCCATTAATAAACATAACAAATACACCCATGGATAACAACTCATTTATTTGCAAGATATCAATTGGACGAGAAGGGAGTATTTCCATTAATAAATGATCAACAAAAGTAAAAATATTACAAACTCCTGTGTCAGCACGGTTCGGAATCGAGAAACCAAGTTCCTTCCAATTGGGCCTCCACCACCTCAATCCTCCACCAAAGGAAATCTCATAGAAAGGAGACGATGAGGTTCTCCAACAATAAGGGAATAGCTTGGGGGTTGAACACTGTGTTCAGACTTAAGGGACAAAGGGATGCAGACTCAATATGAAGTAAATAATTCCTCCAAAGTAACTTTGCTCTCAAAGTTGAATTCTCTCTTTGTTTCCATAGCTCGGAATTGGATTCTTTATATCCTTCATAATGGAACTAAAGGGCCGAGTCAGAATGTTTCCAGTATATGAAAGGCCAAGGATCATAGATCTCTTGTCATGACATGGAAACCTGACATTTAATTTTCATTTTCTGGCACAAATCCCGATGTACATGGGTTGTAGTGGATCGACATGCTTATATGCTTGTTGTATAGTATGCAAGATGCATACAAGTGGAAAAAAATTGTGTTTTTTCTCTGGATTATTTCAACGGGGAAGATAATTCTGCATAGGGGAATGGAATAAGGCCCTCTGTGCAAGATTGTATAAGGTGAGGCAAATCTTTCTATAACAGATGCCCCCTAATGTGTGAGGTTAGAGGAGTATATGCGATGGCCGAAATACATTATAAATAACCCAGAAGTGGAGTGGTAGGGGACCATCTAGACGAACTCGTTGCTCATTACATTCTGCACTAACTTTGCATACATGGCTGCCAAAACTACATTGCAGATCCATGTGAAAATATACCAAACAAGTGTCTGTGGCCATGAATAGGAAAATACAAATGTGGTTACATGACAATAGTTGTCATAGTCATGAACAAGGCCCAGTAGAACTAGTCTCAAAACCAATATGAAGATATCTGTATACCATGGAGTACAATCTAATCTCTCATGATCACTGAAGTCATATAGGTATTGGTCCAATGAAAAAGAAGCAATGGCTCAGGAAAGTTGCGGCCACATAGTGATGTTTTCAAGTATTCTACACAATCTGCCAAAGGTGCTTACAAGTCTACATCATGTGAATAAAGGTGTTGAGGAACACAATGAGACATGGTTTGATTCTTCGGTCATTAAAATTATCACCAGTTAACAAATGTGAAGACGACCTACCGATGTGAAAGTATCTATCAAGGCACAGAGTACATTCTACAAGTGTGAATAAGGAGTCAGTGTCGAACACCTAAAGAAATCCATCGATCAAGAGACATTGATGTATTCCCAAATTCGATGAAAGAGCCTACCACTAATGATACAAGCCTCAAGGTACTCATAAGACTCAAGGCCTCGTTTCCACAATAAATGGGTTGATGTCGATGAAAAGAGACCCAACAAAAGGAGAGAATTAAGGCATATCTCATCAGTCAACGTGAGGTACAAATAAAGAGCTTCATGATTTGGTGGAAATTGGATGAAGAACATGTTCATGAACCAACGACCACATTCATCTTTTCGTGTATTGCCAAGAAATTACCATGTTTCTGAAAAAGACCGAATAGCGACCAATGATGAAAATTGTTGACAAAGTCAAGGAAACCACCAAAAGGATAATGGCATCCAAAACATAGATCCCATTGTGTGAATAAATGTCTTTCTTTCGAACACAAGGGAAACCACTTAGTCAATGAAAAATGATGAAATGTCATTTGGTGAGCACAAGGTAACCTATCAAAGTAGTAGGGCTAGGGTGCATACTGGAAGTTCTAATATCATGTGATTAAAGAGACAATGAGATTACAGCCGACATGAAAAGTCAAGAGTTCGAGGAGTGACACAATAGGTTGATAGACTTCCTTTTGAACAAGAGAATGAGATAGATGGAGGACTCCGGCAGCATAGACTCAACCGAAATGAAACCATGATATGTGGGAGGCATCAATGAAATTCTCTATAGGGAATTTTGGAAGAGTAACAGAGTCGGTGAATATTATCTGTAATGAGCTCAGCATCCTAAGGCCATACTAATCCAAAATTATGATGATGAATGGAATCAAATAATTTTTTTCTATGTTCAAAAGTCTAGACGCCGACCCACATGTATAAGATAATACTCCTTCACACATATTTTGTTTTCATAGACAAATGGGTACATGTCTGAGGAGGAGGAAGCGAGTGTCTGCAATAAAGCAAAACTAGTTCATGATGGAGACATACTATACTCAATCTGAGGGGAAGTGCATAGGATATGGACACTTGGGGGATTGTTCCCTCCTAGGTATAGTGTGCCAAATTGTGAAGGATATAAACAAGGCTACGCTTGGTTGAGGATGCAAACTGCTTGGGCTGTGGTTTATAACGCAAAGCGAGATTTGGCTAAAGGCTCAATACTGCAAAGGAGGGCATGAGATGCAATCACAAACTAGCCTTAAAAATATGTCATTTTTTATATCTTTAATATACTTGAGGTGTGAAAAAGGGATAAACTTGTGCCAAATAGACATCTTTTCAAAACCAATTTATGAGTGTGAAAGAGACAAGTTCATAAATGATATTTTAAACTTGTTATGAGGCGAGTTGGAAAAGATATTAAATTAAACTTGTGTGGAAGAGTCTAGGTGGAAATTCATGGGGGAAGCCAAGGCTCCTGTCGGAACTTCTTTGGAATGTTAGTATCTTATGAATGGCTGACATAAGCTTGGTAAAACCAAAATCTTTCCAAGTCAAGGATGATAGCAGCACTAATGAGTATATAGTCTATATGATACATTGGATACCTATCTCTTCTAGGAAAATACATAGGAGGGTGATGGATACCCCACAGACCATCCCAATCAAAGGAAATCCTCAAGACTTGGATGGAGAGGCTAGGGAGAGAAAGAAACTCTCTCATGTTAGAGAGAATATTATGGGAATATTGGCGACATGACCTCAGAGGTATATGATAGAACAGAACCAAAGCCGGGATCGTAGAAAATTGCATCAGGTGTGACCCTCCTTAAGACTTGTCCTTTGCAAGAAGAAGAACAGGGTCGTCGAGAAGATTGCATCGGCATGACCACTTCTTCAACCATTGTTGAATAGGATGAGAGAAAACAAGCTCAAGTATCATTTCCAAAATAGGGGTGGTTTCAATCCAAGATTGCATCCAATGCGATTGTTGGTTGAGCAACGGATGCAAGACAATAAGATTGAGATGCATCATCCTAAAGGAATAGAGGTACTCAGCCAAATATTCATTAGCATACATTGTATCCAAACATTGGTTGGATAGGATGCATGATAACATGGACCAGAGACACATCACCCTTAAACATGTGAGTGAGTTTAGATGATGATTGCATCAGCGTGACTACCATTTCAATCAACAGAGAAACAAGGTGTGGAGAAACCACAGATGCATCAGAATCCAAAGGGATCTTGGATGAGCCCCATGCTTCTGGTAACCCAACAACAGCTGGACACAAGTGAGTAAGGTCGCTTCCTTCACAAGTCCTGCAAAAAAAATTTAGGCTTACGTCTAAGACATATAGGCTTCTCAATCACATGAATACCCTCAACTTCATTTAAAATGGATGGTTACATGCTCTCAACATGAATGGTAGAGACGAGAGAGTCATCTCCTACATGATGTGTAGAGGTTGGATATGTGACATCAATATGACTTGAAGTGAATAGAGTGATGCCCCCAGAATGACTAGCAGTGATTGGTTGGGTGTGGGTTGTCAACGTGACTTGTAGAAGTCATCAACCCATCTACAACATGGCTAACAGAGGTTGGTCATGTAGTTCCAGTGTAACTGGCAATGATTGGACTAGCGATGGGGGGTGGTATTTGAGACCAAGGTCAAGGGAAATATTGGTTTTGAGAGATCACGGGCAAGCCAAGGATCTTGAGTTTTCTGTCCCTATGTTGTAGGGTAGTATCCTCCTCCATACTAATTCATGAAACGTTGTAAGGCATCGACAGTGATGAATGCTCTGTAGAAGAGACAAAAGCATGATAGGATTACTCGGTGGGGATACATGTTGCCCCGGATGAAGAGGAACTTAAGTGAGAGAGATTACATACTAAAATAACTCCCTCTGGATGGAAACACTAGAGGATAGATGGAGGTCCACCATAGGAAAAGTGTTCATAGGAACCAACATAGCAGAAGAAGGATGAGTGGACGTAGTGTAATAAGTAGAATGACCGTCCATTTGAGAAATTTCTCTTGGATAAGTGAAGCTAGGATTGGATCTTTGGGAAGGAAGATTCCAACCTCCTATAGTGGTTTGAGGGATATGATCCTGTGAGGAGGGATAATAGGAGGCATCATGCCCCAGGGCTGAAGCAGGATTCGCATAAGGAGGTGAGGCAGAGGATGGAAGGTGTGAAGACATGTTTGGCATACCATAGGAAAAAATGATTAGAGGCCAAAAGTAGATTCGTAGGAAGGAAGATTCCAACCTCCTACCATAAGAGTGGTTTGAGGGATATGAATCCCACCAAACGGAGAGGGATAATAAGGAGGCATCATGCCCCCAGGCCCAAAACTTGGATTCTCATAAGGAGGAGAGACAGAGGATGGCAAGTGCAAAGACATGTTTGGCATACCATGAGAAAAATGATTAGAGACCCAAGGCATTGATTGAGTATCATAATTCTACCCACCATTATGAAAAGTGGAAGGATTCACCCCCATGAAATGAGTAAATTTCATGGGGGGGTTAGCAGAGAATGAGGGAGCTGAAGGAACTCCACTATCCATGCTAATGAAACTCAATACAAAATCCTAAGGCCAACTAGTAATCAAAGAGCACACTAAAATTCAAACAGCCAATATGCATACAAATGGGGTAAAGTGGTTGAGTGGCCTCCCTCCCTAAAGAAGGTATGTCTCACCCAAGAGGGGCCTGAGACTCCTTGCTAAATATCGGAGGTAACAAAATTAGTTATAAGGGCCCTTGTGGGCTTAACAACCAGTCAGTCAAATCCCCCTGGAGAGGTAATCGTCCATAAAGGTTATGTGTTGTTTGACCCTTATCTAACCCAGGGTACCTGCAAATTAAACCCTACAAGTAACCTATGAGACACCTAAGTCAAGCAACTAATAAACCATTGTATAACTGATGCACAGGCGAGCGTTCATAAGTCAGGTCCACCGTATGGGCAGGGTAGCAAAGCTCGAAACCTTGAAATTATCACCTCTCACGGAGGTAAAGGCACTAGCAAGATCCCAATATATGAATAGATCCCCAGAAATATCTCTGACGCTAGGAAGGTATCGGGGGGATATCCCTTCAACCAAATTTGCGCGACCTTGTGATTAACTCCGGTGTGAGTGGAGCCTCCAAATATTACCAATTATACGATGGATTTCTCCACTCCTTGACTCAGACACATATGTTGATTTAATTTCCTTGCAGAAGTTTAATCACAAAATCCTATTCCAAGGCACTAAATCCTAGGATAGTGTGTGCACCCTAGAAAGTAAAATTGTGACTAATTAATTTTAGATTATAGCGTTGATTTTAATGGTTGTGATTACTCAAAAAGGTATGGTAGTGAAACTCATGGTGTTATGACTCTGCAAGAAAAGTAAATATGAAAATAATGTAAAGTCCTAACTTTAACTTTCAATGAATGATATGCTTCTAAAAAAACAATGCAATTTTCAAATTCAACTCTGCAATTCTGAAGTAAAATGCAATCTTTCACTATATGCACTAAGATAATGATAAAAACTCAAAAGAAAAAAATGCCAAGCAATGCAAAATGCCTATATTTTTTGTATTTTCAATATATCAAAACTGAAAATGCATGGACTAAAAAAGTAACCTTATATATAGCCCTATTGTGTATAAAAAAGAGATAACTCAAGCAGGATACCAAGCAACAAAACACCCTGCCAAATGTGCAAGGACATTAAAAATGAAAATATGAAGAGAAAGACTTCGCCTAGAAATTCAACCAAAAGAGGGTTTCTTGTCATCCCACAAGCACTTAACAGGAACTACAGAGACCCAAGAAGGCTCAACAAGCATCAAATCTCACCCAAAAAACACCAAACCAGGAAAAAAGGAAAGGCAAATAGGTGTACAGGACTGTTTAGGAAAATAGAGCATATATACGCATCTTGCAGTGAGACATACTACATGTATACATGACTGTCAAGGAAAAAGGCACGTATATGCTTTAAAACAAGGCTAAGCAAGGGAGAAAGGCTGAAAACTCAAACCCGGAGTAAACAGGAGCTGTCAAGCAACGATGTGACAAGAACCACAATAGAAACAAGAGCAATCTAAGGAGAAAAGTACTTCAAACCCTAAGAAAGAAGATTCTTCCCTAGTATGGTCGCCAATTCTGTTACAAGCAAAATATCTCTATGGCTAGGGTAAACCACAACAAATGGAAATGACTGCAGAAATAAACTCCATTCCAACATATGCTATATAAACCAATATGCAAGTGAGATAAGAAAGAGGCCTACCTTCTCTAGACGTTCGATGAAGTCCATCGTTGAGCACTTGAACCCAAAGCTATATACCTGCAACTAGTTCTCAACAAACAAGAATAGCAAGCATATGGTGGCAATCTAAAAGGTTAGCACATTTGATAGCATAATCCATTAATAAAAATAAAAAATATGCCCATGGATAACAACTCATATATTTGCAAGATATCAATTGGACAGGAAGGGAGTATTTCCATTAACAAATGATCAGCAAAAGTAAAAATATTACAAACTTCCATGTCAGCACAGTTCGGAACTGAGAAACCAAGTTCCTTCCAACTGGGCCTCCACCACCTCAATCCTCCACCAAAGGCAAGCTCATAGAAAGGAGACAATGAGGTTCTCCAACAATAAGGGAAGAGATTGGGGGTTGAACACTGTGTTCAGACTTAAGGGACAAAGGGATGCAGACTCAATATGAAGTAAATAATTCCTCCAAAGTAACTTTGCTCTCAAAGTTGAATTCTCTCTCCTTTTCCATAGCTTGGAATTGGCTTCTTTATAGCCTTCAGAATGGAACTGAAGGTCCGAGTCCGAATGTTTACAATATATGGAAGGCCAAGGATCAGAGATCTCTTATCGTGACATGGAAACCTGACATTTAATTTTCATTTTTTAGCACAAATCTCGATGTACGCGGGTTGTAGTGGACCAGCCTGCATATACGCTTGTTGTATATTATGCAAGATGCATACAAGTGGAAACAATTTGTGTTTTTTCTTTGGATTCTTTCAACAGGGAAGACAAGTCTGCATAGGGAAATTGAATAAGGCCCTCTATGCAAGATTGCATAAGGTGAGGCAAATCTTGCTATAACAGCAATGTCGACGTTTTCCAGGGCCCAACCTATCATGTTGTTATACGGCATGAGCCTCAGTCGTGCGACTATTTTGTGTATCTTTGACTGAGATATATCCATGATCTTAGTTGTGTGGGTTTCGCTCACTTCGTTGCATGAATCCTCTGGGAAATTTATAAGCTCATGCTCTAGAATATCAAACACCTGTGTCCATGATTTTACAGTATCGATGGCTCTCGTTGAGGTGTCTAACATAACATATGTGTTCAAATTTGCACTTTCACCAGCTACTTTAGCCATCTTTTGTGGTGCCATGATATTGATGAAATCGGGATTGGGTTACCTGTTACAGGGGAATGCGTGAGCTTTTGAGTTGGCTAAAACTTGCTATTCTGCGAGAATGAAAATGGAATTCAAAATCCAATATTCTTATTCACCTCGAGCATATTGATCTCATAATACTTTACTGACGATAAATTTATTTACCTTAATGATAAAATCTATGCAGAGATCTACAATCTATATTGAAATCATTGACGTGGATTTGTGATTAATGACATTAATATTGGTGGTTCGCGATTGGAGACTTGAATGAAATAGGTTTGAAATTTCCCGAATCGCGAATTCATGAAAAATTAATTGCGATATAATCTTGTTTAAAACCTTAATTAATCATTTTTAACTTTAAGCGTTTTTGGGTATTCAGACTTCGGTATTTTAATAGTAACTCGAGATAGAATTCCCAAAACTATGAAATAATTAATTATCATATAATCATTTTTTAGCTTTAATTAACCCTGTTTAAGTTTGGAGTGTTTCGGAATTTCAAATTTTGAGATTTCAGAATGTGATGGATGGAAAAGGTCCGAGCTCCGAGGTGTGAAGTTGTTAACCAACCTTAAATCAAGATTAAATTTATTAATTGAGGTTTAATATTTTGGCATTTTGTTGCTTCATGGATTAGCAAGTTAGTATTTTATTATATTTTTGAATGGTCGTTACCCATAGTGAAGTGTCGAGGGTGACGTCATTTTAAATGACATGTCAAGACTAGGGGGTGCCACGTGTTACTTAGATTCGTACGAATATTCAGAGGAAAATGTCAGAAATGGATGCCATGTGTCAGCCCAGGGAAGACTCGAAAGATACACCTATTCTATGCCTCGTGTCCTTTGAAATTTTATGAAAGAGTGATAATGGATTCTTTCGAGTTTCAAGTTTTTTTAAAGTCACGACTTGTCAAAATGCTCGAAGCGTGAAACTCTGAAGAAACCTTTGGAGATTTGGTTAGTTAATAATCAAGCGGCTCCATAACTCCAAAAATATTGGGATTGTCTGATCAATCTGAGGAACTTCATCAACGGTGATTATCACCCATGCCTTGTTATGGTTTAATCAAAGATGTTTTTTTTTTAAAGCTCAAGGTTATAGGATTATAAATGTTCCAACACCTTATATTAATTGTCTTCTTGTTTAAGGCCCTGTAATCAATGCACATGTGCATGGTTCCATCCTTCTTTTTCACTAGTACCACTGAAGAGGCAAAGGGACTGGAACTCAGTCTAATGTGACCCATGTCTAGTAGTTCTTTGATAGCCTTCTCTATTTCATCTTTGTACTTTTTTGGGTGTCTATAGGGAGTGGTGATGACAGGTTTTTCTCCCTCTTCCAACTCTATGATATGCTCAAACCCCCTATCTGGTGGTGCTCCTGGTGGAATGGGTCCAAACACCTTGCTATGTTTGTGAATGATTCTATGAATCTCTGAGGAATAGTGAATCTCTTTGTTCTTGTCCACACGTACTAATATCCTACACTCAGCAGTATATACAATGTCATCTCTTCTAAAAATGGCCTCCATCTGTTTTGTTGTAACCACCCTAGGTGTGTTTCCTAACATGCCCTTGAGAACTACCTTTTTCCCACTTTCCTTTGTGAAAGACATCTCCATGATCTTGTAGTTGGCGGTGATTGGTCCTGACATACTAATCCACTGAACCCCAAGGATGATATTTGTGTCTGGAAGGTCCATCACATAGAATTCTTGTGCTAAATCATGTCTTCCCAATGTAATATTCATCCCCATAATATAACTATTACAGGACATGGCACTTCCTCCTGCTACCTCCACCTTGAATCCTTCAAATTCCATTGTGGGTATGTGCCTCCTCTGTAGTAGGGGTGAATCAATAAAATTGTGAGAAGCACCCCCATCAATGAGAACCAAAACTTTATGTCCCTGCAATACCCCTCTCATCCTGAAGGTGTTGTATTTGGGTACCCCACTAATGGATGCCAATGTAGCCTTCTCATCTTTTGCAATGCTGTGACTTGTATCTTCCTCTTCTGTAGTTTCGGTGGTGTCTGCTTCTATTTTTTGTAGGTGGCCAAAATCCTCATCCTCCTCATTATCAGAAGTTACCTCAATGTAATGATCCTTGCCTCTGCCCATACATGTATGGGATGGATCCCAAGACTCTTTGCATGTATAGCAGAGTTTCATCCTCCTCAGTTCTCTTCTAGTGTTCTCATCCATTCTACCTCTTCCTCTGTAAAACCCCCTTTGGTCTCTTCCTCTTTGATT